>JAQGAI010000766.1:0-17755 GCA_034696905.1 Lepidocyrtus violaceus
ATTATATTTACTGTGTACAGGGAAAATAAAACAGTTGTACATGGAGCCAGCACAGATTTGAGAATATATATTTCCGCATGGAACCTATTTTACTTTTGCTCCTTTTTGAAAACAAAATCCTGACCGGGTAGCCATTTTATTTTACCTAGAGAGGATGCTAAAACTAAAAGCTCATTTGCAGTCCCATATCTCTGATGACGATGACTATGACCAACCCAGTTTGTTGCCCACAGCTCATAGTGAAAACGAATGAATAAAGAATGTTTTAAATGTAAAAAAGGTCAAAGTTAGCATGAACAGCATTCTCTTAAGGGACCGTGAGCCCCCAACGCAACGCTACCAAAGTCTAGTCAGCCTGCCCAGAGAAGGAACAAGATGCTATGATTGGACAATACAAACATTTTAGCTTAATACTGCTGACTTTGTATTTTTGGGCTGGTGGGTGGATGACTGGTAGGCTGATATTATATACCTCGAAAACAGAATTGGAGCTGTCCACTTTAATAAATTAAGTAAAAGTACACACACACTTCCAACCCTGTGAACCGTTGGGAAGTGAAAGTCCTCTGTAGAGTGTTCCATAGCAGTGTCGGTGATCGTCGTACGTACGTACAGAAAATTATCGTTGTTGCCTTCGGCATAAAATTCAATCTGAAACAGACGATTACGTTGCCATTTTATCCCGGAAAGTAAAAGTTCCCTTGAACATAACGTTTGTTTTGATGAGGAAAATGTTCCATTATAGTAAGTAGACATAGTTAAGCAGCTACGTACGTACGTCGTACGTCCATATGTCCATCGACCTGAATTTTGGGACTGGTTTGCAAAATAGTCTTGAGCATTTTGTTTAAAAATGCTCCACTTCCTCGATGACTACGACAACTTGTATTGCATTACTGGACTAGAACTAGCGTAATGTGATATGTACATGCATGCGAATGAGTACAGAAAAAATTAAACCGTGCTGACATGATCTGAGATAAGGAGAGAGAAAAGTAAATAGGCAAGGAATGAAGCATACCATGAGAGGAAATGTCGTCCAGCGTAAACTTTCCCATTTCATGATGGACTTGGACAAAATTATCATCAGCCTTACTCCCTCGAACTGGGACAAATCATCGTGTCGCGCTCAGACTTGTTGTACATACATACGAATGCCGTTGCTAATGTTCATTCCATTTCATGCATTTTATTAGATTATGTCTCAAGGTATTTGCACAGGACATGTTCATTATGATTATATTGCCTTTGGCTTGACTTGTTGCAAGAAGGTAATCACTCGGCAGCCGAGAGCATTGAGCATTTTCCCAGTTTTCTCCTTAAATAGAATAATGGCCGACTACCTAACGTAAAGCAAACATTTTTCTGTTAATTATTATAATACAAACCCATTTCACACGAAATAACTATCTACAACTATGTAGCTAGCTACCTATAGCCATTTGTCAGAGTTTTGTTCTGTAGTTCAGGCTTCATCTTCTCCATCCATCTACCCACACTACTTATGTGCATCTTCTTCCCTTCCCTCTAATTTCTCTTTTCCTTGTGTTCCTAATTACTCTTATCTTATTTCAGAGGGAGCTGGGTAAGCAAAGCAGAATTGAACCATCAACGAAAAACTCCATCCAAGTAGAAAGTAGGAGTGAAATGTGACGAATGCTACGAAACCATTTATACCGCTACCCACAACACAACCCTTGTGAGATCCTGATCCTTGATTCCGCTCTTTCTACTTTCACTCTGCTCTGTAGAATCTTACTTTTTCTGCACTACAGTACATTTATGGTACTCCTTGAAAATCGCTTCTGGTTTCGGCTTCTCCTTCAAGCCTCACTTATTGGGTGGAGTAGTATTACAGGTCATATCCACCACTACGCCAGCCAACTACCACCGCCAACGAGCAACGACATCACAGCCAGTGAATTCAGTTTATTGCATTGCACATGTTGAGCACGACTGTAGTTTTTGAGAATGAGTCTGGTTGGGAATATCAATGAGACCAACGGTCTGGTAACTGCACCATTTCATACAATCTTCAGTACAATGGCTTTATTTTTTTCTTAGTTTAGAAATAGCTCCATCCTCTGGTGATAATGGGGAATGGGCGAAAAGAAAGAGAAAGTCTTAAGAATGGAATGGAGAAACTAAAAAGGAATAAAAAATAAGTAGGGAGGAGAAATGGTGGCCAAAATATAAAAAGTACCTACAAGAAAAATATATAAAGCGTTAACAGAACAAAACCAAGTCCCCATATTTGTAGTATTGCGTAGAATGAAAAGTTTCAACAATGCAAAAGAGAGCAAAATGGCCTCCTCCTCCCTTCACAAAAACATTCACACGCTTTTATATAATGCGACTTATTTTCAATTTAACTTGTGTGAATAGTACCACCCCCGGACTATGATGAATAAGGTGTGGGGTTAGCGTTTTGTCCTTTGCTGGACACATGAACCAGTTTGCACTTTAAAAGAGAAAGGACATGACAGGAAACGAGAAACCTAAATAACTTTCGTTTTTGTGTTCCCACTTCTTTGTAACAGTTTGTAAAGGTATGTACCTACCTACCTATACATCACTTGTAAGACATGTATAAAGAAACAAGGAAAAGTGGAACTTGAGATATGACCAAATCCACAAAAGCCGCAATTATACAAAAGGACTCCCTAAAACTCGGTATGCTCATGCCAGTTTCACGTGGGTGTGTGTACGGCAGATTCAAGAAATATTTCAAATTCAGGATCCAAAAACATCCATGTCAAACGAAAGATATCTGATATTGTACCATTAATCCAGAAGACTGCATATGGCACTCCTTGGGCAACAAACATTCATTGTCAGTTTCAGTTGAGCTCAATAGAGTACTGCTGTTATCTCTTAATTAATTAGTTATTACGTAACTTGTACTAAAACAGTAGGAAAGCCACGCTAGGCAAGTCGTTGCTAGCTATTTGCAGGGAGTTTTAATGATCGTAATCGATTTCAAATTATCATTCTTTCTGAGTAAAAGCAAAGCCTTGTCAGAGAAAGTCATTATATGCCTCTTTCACTAAATTGAGGTCAAAAGTTTGTGACAGCCAAGAATGTCCTTAATGACAAGACACTAATTGCAAGAACATTTGATAGCCGCCTTGTTCTAAGACCCTGACATGACTGCTAAATAAGTTACAGGATTTTGTCTTAAACCTCTCAAGAACAATAATGCTGAGAAAATTTATGTTGCATGGTAGTAGGCACTTGAGAAGTATTTCGTTTTTTCGTGAAGTAAAAACGGGAATCCTACATGGATTCTGAAACAAGCCATTTTATCTTACTCTTCCAGTATTATACTTTAAAAGCCAACATTTTGTAGGATGCTTTTTATTTAGAAATTTTCGGATTCTGCAGAGAGCACGATTGGATTTATTGGCATTTAACGATATTTACGACACAATTATTTCAAACATTGCAGCCCTATTGAAAGTGACCTGAGGCATCAATAACTACATTACTACATACTAGATCGACCCCAGCCAGCCCTTCGCCTGAATGCCGGACTCTGGAAGAGCAATACTGCAGTGGTTTACAACATTTTGTATTTTGATGTGCCAAATTCTTTCAGATATTTCCTCCTCCGTGCTTTCAATTCGGGAAAATGAGAGGACTCTAAAAATTGCTCATAAAGTTTCAGGAGAAAATTGGCCTTTTTCCATGGAATAAGAAAAAAAAATAAGTTTACGTGGAGGATATTTTTGAGCAACGGAATGTGCTATAGATTGTCGGAACTGTCTGAAAGGAAGGCTTTTGCTCAGCAGATTATTTCTAACACTATAAAACCCTCTACATTTATGGTCTCATTCAACATCAATCAATTCAATATCTCTGTACCTATTCATTCAATTCTGTTCTAAAGATGGAAAAAAAGTCTCAACTTTTGTGAGAGGTTTAAAAGGGTCAATATGTAGCTATACTGACTAGTGTATATAGCATACTTTTTCAGCTTATATCACGTTTCATTTGAAGCAGAAATGAAAGGTTTTGGAACAATGTTCAAAGAAACTTTTTTTATCTCAAATTGAAGTTTATATCGTAAACTTATGGATTAACTGGCTGGGTTTATAGACGGATTTGTCCATTCAAAAAGGGGATTAGTAATATCCTTGAGTCCAATGCAATCACGGCCAGTGGAACGAGTAATTTCGTAATGAATAGTTTTACTACAAATGTAATTTTTATCTAAATTTCCAATCAGAATTTATTCCCGCTGTGGTGGGTCCGGTGGTTGTGTTGAACCAGTTGAGCAACTTCCAATACTAATCTGCATCAATAAGTCATTAAAATTGTGCCAGGGCAGGATAATAACAAAACCATAAAAATTGTTAAAACTTTGGTTGATTTATAATGATCGGCTACTAATAATCAATCATATATTTTGTTTTTATAGTTTCGAAATGTTTCCGCTCCTTTTTCCGGAATTTGATGAACAGATTTGCTATTTATAATTTACCACAGACCTGAACATCGAGATGTGTATCTCGTGCTGTGCTACAAAAAAAGTATTTATTCTACCTCGTACCCGCATCGTACACGTCAAAACCAAAAACAATTACTATCCTGTAAAATTCTGGAAACATCTCTTGGCATTTGCATAACCTAAATTAAAATGTGCTGCCATACATCCCTATAATAAATTGTCGATAAAAGCTAAAAACACTGCCCACGAGCGGAAGCCATGGATAGGATGGATATACTGATGACATAGGGCAGGTTCATTTTGTAAATTAGTTTGATTACTAAATGAATCCATTATCTAATCCATTCCCCTCCTGCTGTTTTATCAGCAAACAGAGAGTGTGCATGAAATTATGTGCAGATTCATCCTTTTATAATAATGACATAACTAGTGTTTTGGTTTGGTGCACTGCAGAATAATCAAAACAGCTCAACCAGACACACTCCCATTGTAAAGTAAATCATACTAAAGGAAGTCATAGATGATGATGGAAGTGAATCAGACCGTAGCAGACTTATTAGCTCACCGCCCAAAATAGCGAAACCCGCGAGTGTACATAGTTACATCATCACAGCCATGGTTCAAGTCAACAAAATAAGATAATTTGTCGCATAAATAACATTCCCGAAACACGTTCTGTTTTTGCTTTCTCTCCGGAGCTGACAAACGAAGGAGCAGTACTACTGACAAAACAGCACGCACCCCCTCTTATCACATCGTACGTCGTTGCTCCAAACAAACCTCTGCAAAACTAATGTTGTGAATTGTGATGTTGGAGTTGATAGTAAAATTTCACGTAATAGCTGCCGTGTGTCAGTTGTGTGTGTGTCCCACTCCCAAAAATTTGCAACCGGAAAAGTATTAAATTAGCCTTTATGAAAATCTAAAAGTCTCTTTGCTAAAAGTAGCTTTTTGCACCGAATTATTTTTTGTAGGTGTGCTCCATTTAGCACGTTATTGTCTATATTTAGACTCATTCCCTGTTCCGGCTCTCCCCTCCCATTTTATTCCCGGACGTGACGATGAAGGTTAGAGACTAATTTGTATTAACGATGCAAACGAGAGTTATGCTTTTAGTCGAAAAACTTGATCTCACGCAAGCGAAATAAATTTGATTCGTGCTAACATTTTATCATCATCCTCTCATGCATAGTCCTATTACAAGATGACTTGAGCTAGCAGAGTACGAGAATGAATGTTTCTACTTATAGCACACATGGTGAGCAATCTCCTCCATTTATCTGTAAAAAAGGTTAGTCAGGCTGCACCTTTTCCAGTTTTCACTTCCTTTCCCTCCAGAAAACTCCCAAAAGTACTCATTCACTTTTTTTACCCAACCTGAAATAACAAATGCGTGGAGGAGTAAGATAAAATTTTATACATGAAGCTGTTTTGTATATCTTCATAGTATACTAGAATGGATAACTATTATATAGATCATTGCCTCTTCCCCTTCCTTTGACATTTGAATTAGCAAAGTTAAACACAGAAAGCTAACAAAATTAATGCAATAAATTTTCTAATGCATAAAGTTTCGAAAGTTGTATTATTAATATAGATGAACAGTCTCCTCCTCCCCTCAGACTTACCCAAGATTGCGACGACCTCGTCATCCTGAATCACTTCCAGTGAGCCAGTAACGATAAAACAGAGATTGTCTATACTTTCTCCAGTGTGATACAGAAGATCCCCAGGTGCGGAGTGACTCATTGTGAAATGCATGGCGAGAGCTCGTAAACATCCATCACTGGCGAGACGAAAGGCAGGATGCTCATTAAATACCTTACGATTCAGATGGACGCAAATATCTGCTTTCATGTCTTTTGGACAGTAATTCAAAACCTGGGATGGGAAAGAAAAAATATAACACCAATCATAAACATTTCATCATCAAAATAACCAAAGGTAAAAACGAACAACAATGGAAATACATTTGATCAAGAAGGGTAGTCCAAAAAAGAATATTTTATTTCTATCATCATAAATATGTCAGTCAGTCAGGTTTTATATTTCCAAAAGACTATAAATAAAATGACGAGAGGGAGATCCACTTTCATTCCATCTGTACTTGACTTTCCTCCATCATCGACCGTACGTACGTATTATATAGAGAAAATCTAATAATAAATATCGAGCTATCGGATTTTTTCTCTCGTTCCATAGAATGAAATTATTCCTCCGCCCATTCTCATACATTACTTTCATCTGCTATTGTCCTCCGCCCTCTTTCCCCTCCTGGAAAAATGTTTATTTCTTAATGTAAGGCTGACTTTGGTTGATAGGCAATGCCCTTTTTTCTATAAATAGTAGTGGTGGACCAAACTTCTTCTGGCCTGTAGCTCTATACATAACCGCTTTTTTTAGCTGAACAGATAATATCATGCGGTTTTATCCACAGTGTTCACTCACTCTCTCGCGGTGAAAGAATTATGTAGAAAAAATCGCAGATATTTTAGAAGCACCTATGGAAATCCTTCTTTTTCAAGAACGATTTCCACACATTTTCTACACCATCATCTTCGTACTTACGGGAGAACATTATGCATGGCATACTTCCAAAGACAACTTACATAAATCTGTAGAGGGAAAACTTCTGAGAAAGACCAAGAAAAAAACATAATCTTTTTCAGCTTTCACCTTCTTTTCACCTACTTTTTCCTATTTCCATATACATATATATTTTAGTGGGTGGTTACCACAAATCGTCTAGTATTTAGTGGAAGGTCATATATACCAATTTTTTGGAAAGAAGACTTTCCCATATTATGGCGGTTTACCATGAGCAGATTTAAACGTAATTCTTAACAAGTAATTTAATTAGGGTATTGCCTTGTATGTATATTGGAATGTTTTATCTATCAACTTGTCAATCTATAGTTATCTGACAAATTATCTAAGCGTAAATGTAATAAAGATGATTTTGTAAAGTTGCAAAATATTGTTTGTAGCTGGCTTTCTAATTGGAAGACATATACTGGATGCATACACCTGAATTATATTGAAAAATATAAACAAAGTATGTAACTCAATACATTTAGTCGTAATCTGTACCGCTGCTTGAAGAAGCTACAAATGCTCGTAAATATGAGTCGCCCTCAAATACACGTGAGGATAGCAAAATGTTAAACTAACAATAAGCCGCGTGCGTTTTATCTGCGTGTATCAAATTGCACGTTTATCGAAAAAAAAATTAATCCAAATATATTTAAGTACTAGTTTTTTAATTTTATCCTTCTCTGCTTCATGAAACGATATTATAAAATTCGCAGTTCTCATTCCTCAATCCTCATTCTTTCCAACAATCCATTGTGATGATTCGGTTAAAATATTCCACCGACGGAGGGAAGGGGGACATATATTTTATTTTAACATATGTGAACGGGACAATAACCGACAGAGAAAAAACTCAGGAAGTTTATGGAATTCCAGGAAGTTTGTGTTTATAATAAAAATAATAAAACAAAAGAAAATTTTAATAATACATAACAGGGGAGTCTCACTAAAGGAAAAATGTAACTAGAAAACCCGACATGGAATGTGTTATGAAACTTCATGCAGAAATTTTGATTATCATTTTTGTGACATTCCATAATTCATTTAACAAAACTACCGACTTTACTCCTTCAACACATGTTTTCATAAAAATAATTATTTTTTGAAGGGTAATGGAAGGAAAAGAATTGTTCAATGGGAAGGTAACATCAAAGTGAACTAATGAAATATTTGTAAAATACCTAGCTGCATATCGCGGGGAATGAAAGACTATTTGTATATTTATTCAATTAATTTTAATGTGAGGGTTTACGAGAGAAAATTAAATAATGATGGAATTTTATTCAACGTTTCGACTACTACTGCAGTCCTCATCAGGAATTAAAATACGTAGAAAATGAAATTGTTAACCATGAATTAAACGGAAGACAGGGGACATGTCTAAAATTCTGAAGCTGACAATATAGTGAAATCTGAGGGAAATAAAACATTTTGCGAAGCACTCCTGCAGGCTGCTGGAAGCTGGAGCATGTAGGATTTAGTAACAGTTTTGCTTGGAGAAACGGCTATTTTCAGTTTTTAATAACGTTATTTACTACTGTTGACAGCAGATCCCGTTAATGCCATTATCTGCTTAAAAATTATAGACTACTTATCAATCGAATCGGTCAAATGTGAGGACTGTATTCTTCCTCATGCAAATTTGAAAATCTGCAAAAATATCATTTTTGAAGCTGTTACATCGTCCTGATCCTGAAGTAAATACCTGATCCGAGCCGCAATGCTTCTTTTGTGTAGTCAATTGCAATTGTGCAACAAACAACGGAAACTGATTAGATACGAAATACAATCTTCAAACTTGCAAAGAATATATACACCCATATATTTACTTCCCACGTTCCGGAAAGGACTTTTTTCTTATAGAAATGTTTAGGCACAAATGTTGTTGTGGGACGCAACCTAGTTTGCTTGTTCCTCCCAACAAAACTCTCATTCATCAGTAAAATAGTGTCTGAAAAGTTGATATTATTCTCGTGAACTTCTTTTCAGTCGTTGTCCCTAAAATAGATTGTGACAAGTGGAAAAACCGTATTTTGTGTTTGCCAATTTATTCTCGCTTTTATGCTGCAAGTTGTTCTATTCAAACCGCCTTGTCTGGGTCGTCATACATTATACAAACAGTCCCTTTGTAATCCTAAATGCATAGGTACACACTTTCTGCTTTCTCTTGCTATCAAAATTTATGCACATGCCTTACAAACAAATCGTGTACGGCCATCTATTAATAATAGCCCTCTTAGCGGACCGGAGATACATTGGCTAACTTTTTATAAGCTGGATGTTCGAAGAAGAATGCCTATTATGTCATTATATCATTTTGTTATAGTTCTCTAATAAAATATTCCCTTTTGAAAAAAAAACTTCTCTGTCTGTGCAACTGGATTGGAGTGGTAGAGGGAACTAGAATGGAATAACTTTTCATGAATTATGTCATCTTTGGGGTTATCTATCTATTAATAGAATAAAATATACATCCGGATCTGACTCGACATGAGTTATATTAATGGGCCCTTACATTATCATACCACCTGCCTGCCTACCATTTCGTTCCTCCATTTCAATGTTGACTACGTATAATTTTTCTATCGACCATTTGCAATATACATAATATATATATCTAAATGTTACTTTCTTTCTCCATTTCATCAGGCTAAGGATCCTTTTCCTTTCATCTGCATTCTATCACCGTTTCATGTCTATTAGACCATGTTATGAATATATGATTATGGGAAAATGAAATAATGTTATTATTACTTGGATATCGCCACCACTCCCCCCACCGCACCACACACTACCCATGGAGAAAAGTGTTTTTTGATGCTTTGCAAGAAAATAAATGGTGGCCATTTGCAAATGTCAAGATGCATTAAGTTTACAATGGGAACGGAGGATTCGATGGGAAAAGGGGGTGTAATGTCGGCTGGCAGGAGGAAAATTTTTTTTGGAGTAAGTTAGTAGTAAACTTTCTCTCTACGTGATATTATGATATGCAAATAAATACCTATCTGTTTTCAATATAAAAAAATGTAGGCATGTTGTTCAATTTTCCCTTCCCGAGAAAAACGTCACGCTGAAAGCTGAATACATAAACTGGCGAATTGAGATTGGCCTTGCCCACCAACGTGAATCGACATAGGTAAAAGCTCTGACAGGAATCCCTACCGGTGTAATGATGTGCACTGAGGCACTACCTGTGTTGGCGTTGGAATGGAACTGGGTAGGTAAGATATTTCCTTCAATGTCTGACCCAGTTCCCCAATTAGGGAGGAATCATTCATCATCACCCCCATACCTGGAAAAAACCTTTCACGTGCATTAAACTCGGGTAGATACATATGTGTAGACCTACATACATTCAATAGCAAGTTCCTGTTTCCGCTGTTGCAAAATCTACCGATACCAAACCAACTGACTGTCTCCATTTTCTCTTTATCATCTACTTATTCAATCCGAAATAATAATAGTGGAATAAAAAGCTCAAAATCGGTTTTTGATTTGAGTATTTTCCTCTAACGACCCTTTTGCCTCATTTCATAGCAATGATGTGCTAACGTTCGTATATAAAAGCTATTATGCATGATGAGCAGAAAAATCAAACAGTTAAAAACATCAACCAAACAACAAAGCATTATTTTCAACCGTTGTTTCAATTTGTATTTGATAGATAATACAAAGGGCACTTCTCCAACTAATTTGTTTTCGACAATTCAATTGATTGCATAAGGAACTTTACTTTGTTCCCTAAAGGATACGACAATAAAGAAACAACATCTTCTTTATATGTACTTATTGTATCAATTCGAATAAATAAATATGTGACGTAGGTAGATACATCCCCGCTCAATGAGTTGCTGAGAACCGTGTTTCCCTTTGCTCCCCATTTGGTTCCTCTCTGTATGCAAACATTCCAAATGCAAAAGGAAATGAACAGGGATATGAGCATTGAGAGCTCTATTCGGGGAAATTCCATTTCAATGGGATAAAGAGCTGGAAAATGAATACAGAGGTATCACAGAGAGAGAGGAGGAAAAAAGAGAAAATAAATAAAGTAAAATTCTTATCCAAACACTTGAGACAGCTGGTCCCACTTCATTCTACATAAACCCCGCCAATATTATATAATTTCCCTTTGCTTCTATATTACTAGCCAACTGTTAAAGAAATTTACGTACATTTTAAAGGATCGGGTGGGTAGTGAAAGTACTACATCGTATCAGGATCTGAAGAAATGTCCCTACGTTGAGAAAAAAATCAAGCAGAGAGAAGAAAAAGGCTCTATTTTTCTTCTCCAAGCCGCATACAAGCACATTAGGTGGCATACAAAAAAAAGAAACTACAATGAACATACATACCCAAAATGTTTCTGATGTAACAACAACTGAGAAAGAGCAAAAACTAAGTGGTGTTGTGAAGTATGAATATGTGTACCTACTCTGTATATTATGGTGGATGGATGACTATAGTTATATGGGTATAAAGTATGGGAATGCGACTCCAGGAAATAAATATCTGCTAGGAGCCATGTTGTTCCAATCCCAAAGAAAGGGAAATGTTTCCTCAAGGAAAGAAAGAACTCAACTCGACACAGTGGTAAACAAATACGAGTGTCTTTCCTTCTTCCATGATGTTTGCTTTTTTACTAGTTGATGATGATGTTGATGTTGTTGTTACTCCTTGTTGGATGTTGGATCTCTTATCCTTGTGCCTTTCTTGTTGCATTTTAAAAATATTGTGATAAACCTGCTGTCGTTTCTCCCAAAACAAAAATGGGACTAGGGAAAAAAGGGAGTGAGTCAAAAGGAAAAAATGGCCAACAAACAAAGTCCCTTTTTTTTAGGGAAAATCAGCTTGACATATGGCAGATGGAAGGATGGATACACTACTTCTGGATAAAATATATGCTTTTAAGGTACCCCCATCCAGCACTACCACCACGTGTACTTCTTCCAGGAATGTTTCCCCCCAGAAAAATATAAATGGGGGAAGACTAAGCTTTCACGGAAAAGTCACGATCTTAGATCTTAATCCGAATCCACAAGAAGAAGGGAAAACAGGAGATTGTGTAACGATAACGAGGAAAATTGGTGATGTGAAAAAAATGCCGAAGACAAATCCCACGGACTGTATTGCAAAACTGGAGAAACCTACTTCCCTTCTGCCTCCCTTAAGCCTAGCCCTTATGTATACCTATGGATGTATGTATCGTATGTATCAGCAGGAGCAGTCGGGGTTTCCTCTGACACGACAAGAGTAGATTGATGAAATGGACGGGATCCATGGATTTCCTTCAGCTTATTATTACAGCTTCTCGGAAAAAGAAAGAAGTAAAGGACGGGATAAAGTGGAAGAGAGATGGGAAGCGGAAGAAGAAAAGCGAAAAAGAAAGAGTCTGGCTCTTTTCCTTTTTCTTTCTCCACTTCAAAAAAAAGCTGTTATGGCTAGCCTTTCTCTAGTACCTTGGTTTAGTATAGCAGCACTTTTCTCAAGTGTTTATGTATTTCCTCTTCTTCGCTCATCCTCATCTCATGCTGTGTTTCTCTCATCGTCAGTTCATCCATCCTTCCATCAATCTACTCAATCCGTTTGTGGGCTTTCTCTTTGTTTCTTATAGACGAAGATACTATACCTATATGTAAGTACTTCCCTTTTACAAATGGCTATATATGTCGTGATTAGATGCGGTGTGGTTACTGGTCGGTTACCGAGTGTGTGATATTTCCCCGAAACCAACCATACCATAAGATAACAACTATGATGGGAAAGGAAAACTCAAACACCTCCGAAAAGACGGCTCCTTCTCTAAAAACTTGTATACAATTCACACTTCAATAATCACAAGGAGGAGATGAAGTTAACACTTTTCTCCATCCATGGCCTGGTCCCTCTTCTCCGACACGCTTGTATGCATATTGTCAACAGTGAGACAAGTCATTTTGAAGCTGGAGTCACTTTAGAGTCATTTCATCCTGGCGAGAATTCCATTTTCCAAGCTATCCCTACCTAGTGTTGATGCTGATGATGATGTCTCGGGATTTTGTCTTCATTTTATTACAAACTTGTGAAAGTTTCTACATAGTTGCTATGAATGTACGAAGAAGGTGCCAATTTTGGTAAGGAAAAGCTAATGTTTGACATTCGTATCTCCCCAGACGACTACCACCGCAGCACCGCTGTGGTTATTCCTATGAAAAAAAAAAGAATCCCTTGATACAACAGTTCCCTTTGGACAAGACAAGAAGGCAAGCACTAGGTGGGTGGGTGGTTTGCTTATCTAATAAAAAAAACTGCTGGAATTACCCAAGGCTCAAGAGTGGGGAACGGATGCATGAGAGTGATGGAGGACAACCGATCCTGAGTTATGAGATAGTGTCAATGGGATGAGGAGAAAAAAGAAAAGTGGATGGATGAAGCTTTTAGAAACTTTTTTTTTCATACATCATGATATTGAACATCTTTCCCGCATCTGTACGCTGCATTTCACCATCATGAAAAATAAAACGGTCGGTGCGGCTTTCATGATGTGGTATATGGATTGTGGCATGGGTGTCGTGTTGCGATAACCTTCAAGGTAATAAGTTTATGACGAAGACGATGATGCTTTATCCTTCGGCAATGATCTAGTTAATAAAGTTTGATACGATATGTCGGTAATGTGGTGTTGGTGTTGTGTATCGCATTTAAGTATCATAACCACCTAAAAAGTTAGATAAGAGAAGGTAGATGGTTACGTAAAGACGAGAAGACTGGAATAAAGCAGATACTCCAGCGGTTTTTTTCATCCTGAATCAAACGAAATGGAATGAAATACGTGGACGTTTGAAGGAATCGTGGCACCTGATCAAAACTCCCGTTTTCCGCAGCCATACAAGCTTGCCGAATGAGTGAAAAGGTAACTAAAGTTAAACTGGAAGATGTTACTTTCTTCTTACCTCTCTGCAATAAAATCAATACGTCAGGTTTTTTTCTTGTTTTTTATTACCTCGCCTCCTCTTTAACACTCGCCTAAACACACATCAGCTTTTTCATATCCCTTCGTTTCTTTCTCTAGTTTTAATTTTAAGATCCAGCTATAGATCTATCCCTCCCAACATCATCCCACTTTCCCTCCTTTTCATGATTGTTTCCTTTAACTCCTTCCTTCCTTCTCCGTGTCCGTATTTTTTTGTTAAAAATAGGATTACGTTACCCCTGCTCCAACTACCAACTCAGGTTATCAATAGCCTTATTCAGAACTTAACACGTACGTACGGTCGTGAGAAAATGTAACGAATTCGTCCAGCGAAGATAAGTCCGTCAATTGAATTACTTAATTATAGTTAAAACCACACTACAACAAGTAAACCTTACCTTCATCGAGTCAATCCCTCTGGTCATTGCCCAAGTGGAGACGACATAGTCCATCACCCGTTCAGAAAGCGCTTTCGGTACTTCATGCAGTTTCATGAATTCTCTCACACTATTCAGCATATCATGATATTTGGCCGTGGCGGATGTCATCTGCTGAATGATTGTTGTCACATGACCGAAAATTGTAGCGTAGAGGAGAGCTAGACGAAACGACAAAAAAATAACAATATAAAATATTTTAATCAATTACCCAATTAAACTACCAACATATTAAATTACTATTTATTTACTACAACTTATTTATAAACCCAAACTTTCAAAAAATAACTAGAAATCGAAGAATTCAACTTGTGAAAATTAATCGAAAATTTCATTTCGTTAAACCATCATTTTCATTGAGTAAAAACGGAAGCGAAAAAGCTGAAGCAGAAAACGGTGAAAGCATTTTTTCTCATTTTCTTTTGTCAGCAAAACGGGAAAACGTCTTCTGCTGGTTTGCTGCAGACAGAGAAAAGTACACCAACTTACTACACTACACTACTCCCTCACCCTCACGCTACTGCAAAGCAAAACAAAAGTACACTACCCACCCATCCCATCCATATACCACCTTCGCTTCGCCTTTGTTCAGGTTCAGACTTGTTCAGAGCATAGCATATAGCAGCTTGACTTTGACTGCTGCTATGCTCTAGCTATAGCTGAGCTTGAGAGAGTAGTGCTTTTATAGCATTCATGCATGTGAACAGGTTTGATCAAGTCGCCCCGCTCTGTCTTCTCCTCTGCCTCTCCCAAGCGGAGCTATTTGGATGGGCAGCCGCATCTAAAAGCATTTCCCACAACACATGGAGCTAGCTACAGGCAAGCAAGTCTAGTGTATTGGGTTGTTGTTGGAATGGAGTAGATTTTACTTCGGGAATTTATAACTGCGGATTAAAATTAGTTTTTTCGGGATTTTGAAAGTTAGTTAATTAAAAACAGTGCAACATGGGTCGTATGCACACGCCAGGGTAAGTTAATTATCGTTATTTTACATATTTATCAGTTATTTTTGTGGTGAAATGGGAAGGAGAAAGAGAGGGATGCAAGTAAACAAGTGATTATGGAGGGGAATATTATTTTTTAGTTAAATGAGGGTTTGGAATGGAGTTGTTTTCGACATTAGTTAAATTATTGTTCAGTTTTTTTACGTAAACAAAGTGATTTTAATTTAGTTATTTTATTAGTGATCACTGATCATATGATCGGTATTGTCGGTAAGTGCGATTTGATTGAAGATGTCAAATATCAGGAATGAATAGGAACAATAGTGAAGTGCATTTTTAATAGGAGTAGGTTTTTGTGATGGTGGGGACCGGGATGGAGGGTCGAGGATTTAATTAGGTGATTTAGAATTTAAATGTTAATTGTTTCCTATTTTTATTTATTTATAGGAAGGGTATTTCCCAGTCTGCTCTCCCATACCGTCGAGGAGTCCCCACATGGTTGAAGCAGACCCCTGATGATATTAAAGAACAGATTTATATGTTGGCCAAGAAGGGGTACATGCCCTCAAAGATCGGTAAGTTACTTATAAAAAATGCGACAGCCTTTTTGAATTGTTTGAAGTTGTAAATACATAATTGATAGTTATTCCCTTCATAGTTTGCTAATTAATGTTTGTTTGTGGTTTGCTTGTTTTAGGTGGTATTCTTCGGGATTCTCACGGTGTCGCCCAAGTACGCTTCGTAACTGGCTCCAAAATTCTTAGGATTTTGAAGGCCAAAGGTCAGGCCCCGGACATTCCAGAGGACCTTTATTTCCTAATTAAGAAAGCCGTATCGATCAGGAAACATCTTGAAAGGAACAGGTTAGATGAGTTGATTTTACTGATATTTAATTCTGTCATCTGTTGGTCCAACCCAGTGACTGATTATTGGCGATTGGTTTAGTGAAAAGTGTTATCAAACTTTTTAAATCATATTATAGGAAAGATAAGGACTCCAAATTCCGTCTGATTTTGGTGGAGTCCCGTATTCATCGCTTGGCTCGTTACTACAAGACCAAGAGAGTTCTTCCGCCAACCTGGAAGTACGAGTCTAGCACTGCTTCAGCTCTCGTATCATAATCGTGCTTCAAAACTTTATTATTCAACATCAGTTATAAATTGGCATGTTTTTGTTACGTGACGGGAGGGAGCTGAGCTAATAAAAAAATTAAAACTCTAAATAATTAATTATCTCTGGATTGGACCGTCATGTTTTTTATAAATTAATTGGCAATGGTTCTGGTCGGATTAGAAATCAAAATGAGTGTGTGTGTAGAATAATAGATCAGGCGTATATATTTGGTATTCAACAATTCAACGATTAGTGAATGTTGTATTGTCCTGCCGTAGATCTGCCTATTAGATGTATTTAGTTAGTTAGTGTTCGCAATCATTTTACTGTTCATAATTTTTCAGATTTTGTTGTTTTGTGTAATGGAAAGCTTTTTTTATGCTATGCATAATTAATTTGTGAGACTAGCATCTAATAATTCTTCGATTTAATTATTTGATGTAGCTTCATTTTATTGTCGTTACATGAAGCAAACAGCACAAAATCAAATCTTATGCTAAGCAAAGCAGTGTTACAAATGCAATCAATATCAATTAGCTTAGAGCTTAGCTGTTTTTACTACCAACATAAAATTCCACATATTCATATTCCTAGTTCAAGTTAATTAAATAGTAATAGTAATTACTGCTGCTTACCTGCAATGATCATCATGCAGATTGTAAATATCTTCTCGTTATCCGTTTCTGCCGCGACATTACCGAAACCTACCGATGTCATACATGTCATTGTAAAATAGAGTGCAGTCACGTACATAGTCTTTTTAGATGGCCCTTGGATAAGTTCCGTTGGGCCTCCATCCGCAGAATTTAACACAATATAAGGGCTTTGAGTAACATTAGCTAACTTCCACAACCAACTGTATTGCATCCCATTGTCTGTATCCGACCGGCCGATGGAATACCATATACACGCCAGCCAATGGGCCACTAACATATAAAAGCACAATAATAATATCAGCATCGCAGCACCATATTCCAAATATCTATCCAACTTTCTCACAACTCTCCCTAGACGAAGTAACCGGACCACTTTCAATGCACTAAAAAGGCTTCCGATCCCCTGTGAAAGTAAACAAAGTAAAAACATTTTAGTTCATCTTGGTTGCATTTTTTGCATATAGAAAGTTTGCAAATTGTCGCATGGAAAGCTGGATAAAGCAGATAGGTAGGTAATTATCATCTAGAAGCTTGTTGGAAAGTAAAATATTTTACAGCAATGCCTACCTAACCTACAGATGCGGAAAAAGCGGAAGCTCTAGTTGACTAGACCA
>JAQGAI010000767.1:0-17751 GCA_034696905.1 Lepidocyrtus violaceus
TAGAGATAATTTATTCATGCCTTCATAAAAAACTCATTTACATAAAACAACACCGTAAGAGTTGTACTTGGAGAGTATGTAGATCATCGAAATAGTGTGGAAACACCAGCAACAAGGAAGTTAGAACGAAATACAAAATGTAATTAATTCAGCTCAAGTCATTTGTCTTCCACTTATAAATCGAGTGCTGGCACTTGCTCTTGCTGCACTGCTACTGCTCTTTTAATCTGACCCGCCACACGTATATAGAAGGGGTCTCGTTATTCCACAGAAGAAAAATTTATTTTGACTTTGGCATTGTCAATCTTGTTGGATTGGTAACTTGGGGGAACAATCTTTCTCCCTCCCTTTGGTGAACATCATATCTAACATATTTTTTATCTTTGTTTTACATTCTTGACACGACAAGTAGTTTTTCGGTATATTTTTCTCCTTCCAGGAAAATAAAGGTCTTTTTTTTTGCTCTCTCAAGTTTCACTAGTTTCTTTCATGTGCTCTCATCCATCCGAAAAAAAAACAATGGGAAAGTTGTCTTAGGAGGAAAGCTTGTCTTGTTGTCTTTTCGTGTGTGGGACTCTTTAAGCCACTTTCATAATAAGTATCACAAATTGATGTTGTGAATTCTCAACCAGACTTGTGGCTGGGTTGGTTGGCCTGACTGGCAAACATAAATGTTTTCTCTCCTCTTCTTCAGAGTGACACATGAGAGGAGGCGAAATCATTCTTCATCTTGAGATACAGCCCATCTCATAACACGTACCTAAGCAACAGATATAAGTAGGAGAAGTCTGTCATCTCATCATTCTTATCGGGAGGAGTAGCAGTGTCATATAGCCATTGTGTGGGAGGTATGATGAAATTGATATGTAGTTTACACTCCCGTTAACACGCCAAAAACTTTAAAGGTATTCTGTTTCGAGGCACGGGGCCATGCTCCTGGGTCCTGTCGCTGTCGTATCGTGTCGTCTCCCCTCACACGTGTCAACAAGACTGGGAGAAATCTCTCCTTGTCATCAGAGGACTACCCTTCTTGATGAATTCATTTTCCTTCATAAATAAAAAAACTCTGCAGGGATATAATATTTTGTTTGAAAAAAAAAAAGTTGACAAGCAAGATATGAAACAAGTATGTATGACAGAGTATGTCATGACAGCGATCGCAAATGTATTCATTTCTTTTTAGTAAGCTAATGCCATTTTTAAATATCAATTTCCCATTTGTAGCATTTAATAAATTACTACCTACTTGGTTAACGAGTAAGTAGTAATAGCAATGGATTTATTGTTAGCAAAAAAATAAGTACTTTTATCACCATTTAAAATTTGAATGCACCATGACTTTAAAAAAGCTATTTCAACATGCTGACCGGTCATTTTTAGATTAAAATTTGGAAAACATTTGCCGAGGAAGAATAGAACAATGAAGAGCGGCTTGTTTTTTTCCGCATCTTTCTCTCGGGATGATAAAGTGGGATAATTTCAATAGTATTATGTTAAACTGCTTAAGTGATATGGGATGATATGGTTACGGTATAATATGATATGATGATGACATGATGCTGCTGCTACTACTGTTGATGATGATGATGATGACAATGACGATCGTGATTTTTCATATGAAGTAAGTAAAGCATATCACATCATGTTAAAGGAGGGTCCATGGGGGACAATGACTGCTTAATGCGAATTTCATCATGCAAAAGGAAAAGTTTGCTCGTAAATGACAGCTAATAAATCTGTCCACCGTCCACACACTCCATTGTCCCCTCCAAAAATCCCTCATAATATGCCATAGACCATTGCATTCCATATGGGTACAGGGAGATACAGATACAGTAAGCTACGTTACGTAACCAATATACATACCTATCAACCTACCTAAAAACTCCACTTCCACCACTGCTGCTTTCCTTCCTGAATGAAATATATCGTTTTATAGTGACTCCTCTCCTGATGTAACAACCAGAGAAAGAAAGAGAGAGAGAATACCATGTTGACAAGGGTTTTTATAGTAAATGTAAAAAGTTCCTCTTTTGTTCCTCCTGCCACGGACCGCTCTCTCCATTCCATTCCGAAATGCCCAGATGGGACGGGGCATTGGTGGTGATGGCGATGTCGTCGGTGTCCAGAATGATTAGCGCGATTTAAAAAGGAAGGTTTACTTTGTATTCAGAAAATAAAATTATCCTCATCAGTTCTGCAAGTCACTCTCGTTATTAGTAATATGAATGGGAGCTAAATGTATATATATTATACATGCACTAACATGGGTGCTGAAGGGTGGTTTTTCTCTTGAGGAATAAAACCCAAAAGATGTTCAATGGTAATCGTTGCAAATAAGCCAGTTTTAAAAGGGGATTTCAACTCGAAATAAAAAAATAGTCGAAAAAGGATTGATTTAAGTACACTGCTAATTCATAATCATAATACGTGGTAATTCTTAACATACAGTACAACAGTTGCTGGTTTTAATTTTTGTATTCATTTAAAATGAATGGGGGGATGAAATTGGGTAGTGTAGTAGTAGTAAGCCACCTGTTTCAATTTATAAAGGGATAATAATAATTCGTCGATTAATTTAAATACTTTGAATTAGTTTTATCTCAGACTCATACCGCCACCAGATAATCATTAGCATATGGACATCTTATATGCTTGATGATGCTGTGGATGATGATTAGAGTGATTTAAAATGTATTTCTATTCTTTGTGATTCCTATTTACAGGAAGGAAAATGACTTAATGGTTAGAAGAGACCTGTGCGTGTGATGTGATGTGAAGCACTCTCGAAGGAATGCATTTTGTTCATTGAAAACGTTAAGACAGTTTGTCGTCGGAAGTTTACAATCCTCAATTCGCTTTACTCTTCTTTGCCGTCCTTCCTCCTACTCTCTCTCTCTCTCTCTCTCTTCAGCTTTTCTTTCTCTCTCTCTCTCATCTTTAGTAACAAATGTAGCCATAATGGCTGAGGAGTAACATTTGTACTAAAGTTTGGATCATCAGCGGAGAGGATCTTGAAATGGGAAAACGCCAACTCCTCCACTCACTCGTGACTGTTTTTTTTCTCTCTCTGTTTCTTTCTTCTGTTGGTTGAGGCGGTGATAGAAGGAAGGATGTTATATGGCTAGATGTATCGGTGGAGTTAAAGGAGGAACAGAGCCAACTCTCATTTGCACCATATGCCACACCACAGAAGCCACAATCACGCGTCATTTGCTAAACTATAAAACGACTTGAAGCTCAAGTAGTAGTTGTTGTGCATCAGCAGAACATGATGATGATCATGATGATGACGATGAAACAACTCGCACTCAACTCATCCAAAAGTCAAAACTCCCTGCTGGAGCTTTACACACAGTCATCAGCAGCATTAAGAGCATCATCCTTCCCAATCTTTCCAACTTAACGCTCCACCATCACTTTCACCACTAACGCCGCCACTAAACATCAATTCAATCTTTTGCCTTTTTGGGTTGAGAGGTGGAAGTGGAAGGAAGGAAGGAAGGATGAAGCATACGCAAAAAAAAGTCTTTTTAAACTGGCTCATGATTTAGTAGATGATCATTGCGAGGCGCGGGTGGGTGGATGGGAGGATGGATGGTGGTGAGTAGAATTCAAACCGTTCAGAGGGGATGGGTGGAATCAAATATTATATAAAACTCTGTTTATTTGGGTTTCCATAATCGGAACTCCAAAAACCAAACCAACTTCTACTGCAGAAGGCATTAGGTTAACAGTAAAATACGGAAGTGTTTTTTAGAAGCTGTATTAGAGAAATACTATTCAAAAGTTTAAAACCTCATTGGAAGTATCCTTATTCCCTTTAAATGATCTTCTTCAAACTCACCCTCAAAAATATGTTTGCATTCCTGTCAACCAACACGCAAGTCTCACAATGCCCCAGTTCCAAACATCAATAGCAGGGAGTTCAGTATAACATTCCATCACACCCTGTTAAGTTGTATTCATGTTCATTTGCTTTATGAAAATTTGCTTCAGATTTAAATATAGGTACATGTTAATTAGAAGGGATGACGTTTTCTTGACAAAAGTTTTTGTATGGCAGCATTTCAGCCTTTTACTAAAAATGGTTTGTTGCCGTTGATCTATATCGACATCCCCGTCACAACACCACTTCGTTTCCAATAAATTTTGGTGGCAACATTTTGTCACGTTCCGTGTCCTCCACCGGTCTCCATCCAAAACGATTCCCGTTAGCCCTCAACTTTGGTTCATTAATCAGAGAATGTTACATCACATCCGCATACCGAAATCCATGAATCTGATGATGTGTTCTTCATCCATCCTCTCGCCCTCGGGATGAAATGAAGAATGACTACACTACTTCTTGCCCCATTCCTCACTAGTTGTGTGTATGGTATGATATTTTGTGTATTTTCCTATTAACTTCGGATAGGATACTTTACTTGGGTGCTTATTACATTAAGTTATGTTGTACAGTGCAGAGACACCCTCATCGCTTGTTGCGAAGAGATTTTATTTACTTGGTGACATATGGTTTACCAACTGCCACGGCTGCGGTATCCCTTCATGGTGAACTTAAACGGCTATTTTATCATGGAATAATAATATGGGAAACAGCATGAGCTTGCCTTCCACTTTCTTCATTACTCCGTCCGAATAAAGTACTGGAGATAAATAATGATCAAAGTTTTGACCGGACAGGGATATATGGCAGAGCCCAAGTAGTAAAATTTAGGGATGAATGAATGAATGTACAAATCCAAAATCGGGAGTATAATGACATGACAATGATCCAGTTAAAAAATGTAAGCAAATGCTATCATTATTTAAAAAAAAATACCATTTACTCGCAATACGAGCTAACATCAAATCAAATATCTGTTTCATGCAAAGTGCAAACTTTGAATTGTTTTGAAATTGGAAAACAAACACCTTCCATTCCCACCTTTAAAAATTCAGGGGAATATAAAAAGCTTTTGAGTAGTTAATTTAAACGAGAAGCAAAACGGAAGCCGAGTGCAATATTCGTAGCAAGAGTGCACTGCAGGAAATCTTTGTGATGACTCCTCTTTTTCAATCCGACTTTTAGAGAATACAAAAGCAAATCATTATTATCATCCTCCTCTCCTGCTGGCGCCTATTGCTATCCTTCCTATTCACGCTCGGCTTTAGGTTGTTATTTTATTCTTTAAAAAACAAGTTTCCCATTAACAAGTGTTAATTCCTCGTTTCAAAGTAATTTTTAAACGGAGGTGTGGTACAGACTGCACATACTAAAACGAGGCTTCCTAACTTCTTCCACCCTCCCACAAAAATATATTAACTAGGTATTATGCTCTGCACACATCTCTGTAGGAAGATCCCAGCCGAATATGAAATGAAGAAAAAAATAAGTTGAGTGAGAGAGAGAGAGAAAAAAAATCATTTAAAAAACTCCGACTTTCTTGTGCCTCTTTCAATCTCGAGGGTGCAAAAGAGCATCTAATATGCATTAAGAATAAAAAACGAAGAAGCTTCATTCTCGAGAAAAAATTTCCTTCCGTCTTCCATTCATCTCTCATCCACGTCCTCACAATCATCATCTTCATCCCTCTTTTTTCTTCTTAACCATGTCTGTCTATACTTATGTCTCTCTTTCTTGCTAGTCTTATGCATATTACTTTACTCAAGTCTTTAACTTGTTTTTAGCACGAAGTAAGTAATTGCAGAGGCCTGTTATTTCTCTGTCTTGTTGACAAGAATTAGCATAACTTCCATCATGATCCGTGTACACAAGAGAGTCATTTTTCAAATCTGTATAATTATATCAGAGATTTGCTCAGAGGATATAAATACATCCCAGCTTGCAAATAATATATTATATCATGTGGTCGCCGTCCTCAACAAAAATCTAAATTATATTCCATCCCCAGCCCTGAAAAAGCTAAAAGTTGGCTTCGCACTAGACAATCAGCCAAGTTATATAATAGCCGGGTTCTCCACATCAGATTTAATATCTCTCATTTGATGACAAAACGAAAACATGGGAAAAGCGACAATAATGATGATGACGGTAGTTGTTCGTGGTGTTGATGGCAGTTCTTTAGGTTGTTAGTGGGGCGACGACGACTGCTGGCTCTGGCTGAAAATGACGATCATGATCATGCTGACGATGATGATCATCATGTTAGTGGCACTGGCATGCCATGCCATGGCATGGGATGGTCCCGGTTTTCACTCTCCTCTCTCTCTGGTTTTGTGGTTTTACAAAAAAACTCTTTGCACATTCTATATTAACTTTATAGATTTATGAAAATTCACTCTCAGAGCTCGACTGGGAAGAGAAAGAGCTCCAGCTTGGGACTGCCACGCCGCCCCATTTCATGTAAAACAAGCGGACCATCATCATCATCATCGTCATCCGCTAATCATCATGTTCACCAAAACTGGGAGAAACAAGGGCATTTCCCAAGTTGCTGGAGGAAGGATTCTCTCCTTTTTCTGGATATATATTAGGAAGTGGAAGGAGACCATCTGGGCATTCACAAAAAGTGATCCCTCTACCTTTTCACAACACAAATAACGTATGGGTAGTAGTAGTGGTGGTAGTAGGGGATGAAGAGATGGAAATGAATAGGAAATTTATTTGTAAAACAAACCGGGGTTGGGAAAAATTCCAACTTTACCATAGATATCCTCATGATAATGATGATGATGATAGGATACGCCGTATCATTTATAAATTTTCACAATACTGAAAATAATGTCCCATATTTTTTTCTGTTGACAATAACAACAATAATTTCATGTTGAGCTCCATTGTCCTCTCAAAACATGGGGATGGGAGGAAGAGAGAGAAAGAGTAGTAGCTCGTTTTAATCATGTTTTCCTCAGTCGAAATTGCTCATGATGATAATGAAATGAGCGTGATAATGATACCAAAAGAGAGAGAAAGGAAGTTGCTAAACCCATTTGAAAAAAAAATGTAATTCAGCTCAACTACCATATTATCAATCCCATAATGTCCTTATGGTTGGTTTGTTTCTTGGTATTAGTATGGATTGTTATGATAAGTGTAAAGGAATAGGTATTTTGGAAAGGAAAACAAAGTGGCTCCCCAGACGACACTATTACTCAATGAAAATGGGATACTTTGGTAAATATGATGTTCTCATGTCCCATATAGTTTTTCCCCGTTTTTTTTGCTACCACACAACAAAAAGAACAGTATTTATCGGAATAGCAAAAAAAATATGTGGGAATAATGTTTTAAGTATTTGCATGAGCTCGTATCGATTCCCCAAAAAGATGTGTTGCTTTAAGGTGAAGCTATTAGAAAAGAGTGAAATTTGAACTTTTTCTTACGGAGAGGGTGAAAACGAGTAGCCTCATTCCCATCCGATTTTGTCGGTTACAAACTGGATAATCCAATTTGTTCTGTGTTGGTGAACATTGATGATCTACAAACCGGAACTTATCAATTTCTTGAGCAGGTTGAGCTAATTGACTTAAAAAAGAGTTGAAGGGAAACGTATACTCCTGGAATGTACAGATTTGCCTTCTCCATCCAAGGGAGGAACCGGGGAAGAAGACATAAACTACTTTTCTCTTTAAGACATAAACTACCCGATTACAGCCGGATTCTCTGGAAGAAATCATTGAGCCGTTGGAAAAATTTGTTGAAGGAAGGAAACATCAAACTAACGGATTGAATCTTCGCTCCTTAATTGTTACTTAACTTTATTCCTTCTCATCACCACCGCTTTAATTCAATACAAAAGAGACAAGTTTTTTTCTCTTCTGGAAAGATAACAGTTTTTTTTACTGTAGTATAGATCCCTCTATTAAATTTTAATTAACCCATTACCCACTCACAAGCGGGATGGAGTTTAATATGTCCTTTTTATTCAGAAAAAAAAAAGACAAAAAGGAAATATCTTAAATCTATTACAAAAGGCCGTATCTTGAGATATTCTCCTTCCCTGATTTTTAAATAGGAATGGCTTATAATAAAGAGGAGGCTTCTCACAATAAATTCCCCTTTTCAACAGGAATGAGTTTGCTGAAATCCGAATGCATTTCCCTGATTACTCTATTCAATTACCGGAAGATTAATGTTATGTAGATAAGAGCCGGAGATTACATAACAAGCCAGAGCACCATCCTGATATGTACCCCTTTTAACACTCACAATAAGGCTTACAGAAAAGAATATAAAGTGGTTATAATATAATAAGTGAGGGAAAGGGTGCCTTTAATGCTCTTCTCCCAAGTCATAGTCATATCACATCACAATTGAGGAGGAATAGTCTGTTTTGTCCTGGTGGAAAGGCAAAGTGTGAGGGAAATAGCTAAAGCCATGTTATAAGTTCCGCATTGTGCTCAGAGCTACATCATGGATGGCTCAAGACTCATCGGATGGAAAGGAGCTAATGGATTTATAAGCCAATTCCGTTAAATACCGTCATCACCACCATCAGCATCACAGCACAGCACTCCGCTGCTGCTCAAAATCTAACAAGATCAACAACCACTTATTAATGTTGAACATCTCGTTTCTTGGTGCTCCTCTGCTCTGCTTGGCTTAGGGAGTCAAATACAAATGGGCTGGTTGGCTTTTCCAGGTGCACTAACAAGAATGCCAACACATCATGAAGAAGCGAAAAAAAATCCTTCCAATTGAATGAGATGATGGAGATATACCTACCAATTTTACCTAATACATTTCACCCTTGCTCTTTTCCCAAAGAAAGAACCTACCCCGACCGGCATCCATTATCAACGACGTTTTAGGTTGTTAGCACCACCGTAATCACCCTGATTCCGATTCACTCACATAATAATGCAAGCTGCACCTAAGTAAGAACATAATTGTGACAAACTGTATGGGGATTAGATAGATGGAGGGTCTCCCTCAGTCAAAGTCAAAGTCATTCAAAAAATCCCAACAACTTTTTTTGTCACTCTTTCTTTCTCACTCCGACTCTTTAGTAAAAACTAGCTGTGTGTAGACAAGGGGGAGATGAGAGAAGGTTTCGAAAAAATAAAAGTCTGTCACTAAGCGTAAGCTCCATTCATAATAATCACAATCAGGAGGAGAGAAGAAAAAAAAATGAAAAGAAAGAAAGAAAGTTGAAAAAAAATTTTCCTCTGAAAGACTCCATTCACAGTTGAAAAAACAGAACATGAACACGCGTTAACACATGAGATGAGGATGAAATAATCCCAAAAAGGAGCCTGAAAGAAATAAGGTTCCCGTTTTGCTCCATAACCAGTTTCCATCATCTTCATATCAACTCCATCCATGTGATTGATAAAAGGTCAATTTATATTACATATATATATATTATGGAGCTGTAAGCTGTAAATGATTGCCCTTTTGGTTATGTAGTGAGGAGAGGATGAGGGATGAACGAGTGAGTTTGAGTTTGGATGGGATTATTTTATTATGATCATCATCAGAGACCGACCGGCCTCTCCCTTTTAATATTAACAGGGAAAACAGGGTGACAATGGTTACTGATGTTTTTCTTCTTCTTTTTTTTGCTAGTTTCCTTTCTAATCTGGAAAAAGGTTGAGGCAGAATAATATGTACATATTTCTCTATCTCCCTTTATCTTTCCACCATCAGTATCAGGAATCAGGATGACGACGACTGACTTTGACTTTGTTTGAATGGGTTGAGCTGTAGAAAAGAAGGTAAAAGACTAGCGTCCAGTGCAGTAGAGATACACAAATTGATGTGCAAAGAAAGTCAGGCAAAGTCAACCTTTAGCGGAGAAAAATCGGGTAACTTAGGCGAATAATTAAAAGTAAACTGGATATATATGATGATGATAAGGTTTGCATTGTATTGTAGCAATTTGAACCTTTTGTGATTGTAAAGAGCAAGAGTTAAACCCAAAACTGATTATTAGTTTATGCATATTATCATTTAGTAAATAAGTTTGTTTTTCTGGATTGCATTTGTCCTGGTCTGGCCCTAGAAGAAGTACAATGTAGTCCGACTGCAACTGCCCGGCTAAAATTGGATAAGTGAACGGCATGCCATAAATCCAGGGGAAAAAGCTAATATGCCAGATTATAAATCCCAAACAACTCACAAACTCACCCTCAACAATGCATGTCGAAAAGCGTTTGTTGGAGCTCTGGCTCTGATATGAAAATAGGGAAGTGATGTGATAACTTGCTGTTCCTCTCCCTTTTTCCATACTCCACTACTACTACTACTTACTTTCAATAAACCACTGCACTACTCACTCAAAACGTTGGAGCATGACGAAAAGTCACTAACTTATTTCGGCTCATTCATTCACTCACTCACTCAAATCAATCTAGTTTGGGCTTGCATTCACTCCACTCGCACAATCAGGGAGTCTCCAGTCAGTCAGTCAGGCAGTCCCACTAACTAAATATTATGTACATTTGTTCAAACTGGTGATACGGACAGTGAGCATTATGGTCACAATATGACATGGATATGATAATATGATAAGGAAGGAACAGAAAAAAAAACAAAAAAAAATCTAGTTGGATTGGACACGGGGATAAAACGGGATAAACAAGATAGATGACAGACTGGAGAGAAACGTTATTATGAGCACTGATAAATAATACTCACTCGCAGCATTAAAGAGAGAGAGAGAGAGAGAGAGAGAAATAGTATTATTATATTTGGTTAGGGTAAAACAGCTCCAGATTAGGGAGTCAAGTAAGTGGAGTATAAACTAAAAGTCAACTTCAGCTTTATTACATTATCCGAAAAACTAGCTGTTGGCCTAATTGGTAGTTTGCAGAAGGAAAACAGACTTATTTATTGACAATCCATGAATGAATCCATTCCATTATCTGATGGCTTAGTGATCACAACATGTCAGCTCGTGACTATCTAAACTTCATTTATTAATTAGTAAAGCTAGTGGGACAGTAGAAGCAAACCAAATAGACAGTAAAAACTAACGTAATTAGGTGACATGGTTTGAAATGCGGACGAACTAATGTAGCTGGATATTTTATACGCAGACGATCTAACAATTTACTGACTATTAAAGTAAATAATCCATACCTTAGTTCCGATAAAAGGAATCGATGAAACTTTTCGAGGAAAAAAATGTATCTTTTGGGTATAAATTCCACAAAGGAATGTTTGGAAATATAAAAATAATAAAAAGGGACAGAAAGGAAAGGAAACGGGAGCTTAAAAGACATTCACAATGTCAGGGTAACGATTTATGAACATTTTAATCAAATGGGGCAATGTGAGATGAGAACAATATCTGATCTTGAGGATCCAATACAGTACAATACAAGCTTATCCCAAAAGTTATATATGGGTGGTGGATGTAAAAAAAATAAAATAAGTATGTACATGAGCTGCTACGCATATCCGGCTGGCTACACAATGGGACGTCTCCACAGGAGGAATGAAAGTGGCACAAAGAAATAATGAAAGAAAAGGGCAATAATAAATGACAGGAACGGTTTTTTGCTAGCATTTTACTCTAACGCTATTTGCACTCTCATATCAAAAGGCAATGATGCATTCTTGAAGCTGATTTTAATAGTCGTATTTTTTGTTTCCTTTCTGTTTAGTATTTTATAAAAAAAAACGGAGAGGATGGGTGTACCCGCGTTTATGTTTAAAGGTTTCTTATTCTGTCAGTTTGTATCGAGTGTCAAGAACGGGGAAAGGGAAGAAGGGAGGATTAGTGCAGTGGTGGTGGTGTTGTTGGGTTGGTGGTGGTGACAAGTAGTATTGGCTGATTTGGATTGCATTAAAAATGCGTTCCTCTGCCCTTTTACTGGGTGAGCTCATATCAAAATATCACGATGTGGACAGGAAACCGGCATCTTGGAGAAAGTCAAGTCGAAAATTTAAACCGTTCCTGGGTCAGATTTAAAGTGGGAAAGAGAGAGAAAGTTTTTGGGAAAAGTATAATGAACGGAAGAGTGCAATAAACGGAGAAAGTATGGGCGTTATTATTATTATCATAATATTAGGTACTCCTGCTCTGACTGTCATTTATATTTTGTTTCCGAATGCGGTTGGTACACATCTTATGCAATGGTCTCAACCAGATGCATACATATTTTTGTTTGAGTTTTGTATTACTTTTTTTGCGAGTTTAGTGCATAGCCATACTCATCCTTAACATGATGATGATGATATGATGACATCTTATAGCTTGCCACCGTCAAGGTTGTTTCAGTTGGTTGTTGTTATTTTTTTCTTTCTATTAAAACCGCTATATTCACATAACTCTCCATGACATGACGTAATAATTCCGCATCAAACATTATGAAAGCGATACAAGGAGGGAGAACGAGCGGAAAGAGAGCGCGGAGGATGGGGAGCGCATCACGGACCATGAGTGAGGGATTTACTTAAGTGAACTGTAAGTGGAAAGCCAACCGGAAGATTTGATACGGCTCTTTTTTTTCCTCATTCTATCTCCTCTTCCGTCTGTTACATTTCATCATCTTATTGTAGTGCTTAGTGACTCCTTCAACTGGTTCACAGTTCCGGTGGTACAAGCAATAATAAGTATGACGACTTCCTTAATATACGAAAAGCCATGCAAAAAGGGAGAAGAGCGAAGAGACCACACCATAGCACAGCACCAAAAAGGACGTCGTCGTCGTCGTAAGGGAAAACCAGTGTGGCAGCAAAACATTTTTTTATGTCGAGCCATACACATTATTACTTATGAAAGGATACACATTGAGTGAAAAACGTCCACAAATAAAAGGTCTTCTCTCACATTGCACATTATGTAATGTTATGGGATGTTATGTATCTCTCATCTTTTTCCCGAGTTGTTATTAATATTGTATATAAACGGAAGGAAATGTTGAATAGGTTGGAATTGAGGAGAGAGGGAACTAAGGAGAGCGTTTTGTGTTATTAAGACGGCATTCCGAGGTCTCTCCACTCCTGACATATAATGCCGGAGCTAACTCACATAATAATATATACTGAGCTGTTAAGCAAACCTCTTATTTCGTTAGCGGAAAACTTGAGAAAAGAAGATCTCTCTTTCTCTCTCTCTCTCTCTCCAGAAAACTGGTAATGGGTGTAAGGCAGAGAGAGAGAGAGAGAAAGGAGAGAAGCTATACAAACAATATCATTCATCAGAGCTGGATTTTAATAAGAGGGGCTGACATAGAACGCTCTTTGATATGATATAACTATGGCCATAATACGATATAACATTTGAGTTGGCTCAACATCATCATCATCGTCACAATCAACATCATCCCTTATAGCCATTACCACGACCACCACCATGCACCACCGTCCTCCTCTTCCCTTTCTTTCTTTGCCTTCTTCTTTCAATTTTTCCCTTCCCATTTATAATATACCTGGATATTATACTTACTACCTGCCTAATATAGAAAATTGCACGGAGCAGCAATCATCCACGAAGGAGGGAAAATAATTCCATGTTGGGAGCCTTTCTCCACTTTCACTATAAAAATGATCTTCTCTCTGACTTTTCTCGCTACTTTATATCTTTACTTTCTCTGGTCGGCTACGCTTCAACCTGTTCAGGAGAGAGACCACATGAAAGCCAAACTGGAAAAACGGGGGCTCCATTGTCTGTTCTTTGGTTTTCCTCTCCCTGCTTTTTTTTAAGCCCAAACTCAACCCATTCCGCAAAACTATCACTATCATTATTACTAGCTCCGTGGCACTATTATTACTACTGTTTAATAAGTGGTGATGTGATAACAACAGTAAATGTGTAATCATTTAACAATGAGGACGATTAAATACCACCTAAGATGTGTAAAGAGGAAGGGAACCTTTTGTGGGGGAAATGGCTCTCCTTCTTCCACTATTCACTCATCCAGTCCACTCCATCCTACACAGTTTCATTCATTATGATATGACTCCACTACAACTAGTAGTCTGCGGATCTGTATCACGTTTTACTTGTTTATATACTGGGGAGGGAAAGTGTGGAGAAAGCTGAGCTTATTTCTTTCACTCTTTTTGGGTGAGAGTATAACGACGAGAGAAATGTTCCTTCTCGGGGAACTGAACGAGTTTGGCTTTGAAAGGTCAGCTTTCTCACATGATATCAGAGTATCCCTCTCCAGCTTTATGCTTTTGTGCTTAAAATTAAAAAGCCAAGTGGAATAAGGATCCACGGAAAAGGAGAAGATGAACCATGAGCAAACTGAAACTGGTTTTCCTTTCTTCGTCATTGCTGATATGCTTGAGTATGGGGGTAACTCAACGGCAGCAACTGTGGGGGTTTTTATAAGGCGTAATGTGTCTCCTGTACTGTTATGATGGTGATAGTGATGATATGAAAGGCGGCCAAATTATTACATAACACGTTGAGGATGGAGAAGAGCACCCCTGAAACGGCTATAACAACGGAGGAAACTCCCAATTACAATTCATATTCCCCATTCTTATATTGTATGCACTGGTGTGTATTTTTTTTAGTAGGTGTAATAATAACCCCAACAATGGCATTCCCATTCCCACCCAGTATACCTAGCATAACTTGTATCTTATGTTGTGGAAGAGGAATGCAATCATCCACCTTTTTTATTTATATTATGGAACTGGAACTTCTAGTGCAACTTGTGCCATTATTATATTGCTTTTTTTGGAGGGAAAGGAATCCCAAGGAAAGCAATGTTGATGCTGTTGATGACGATGATAATGATGAGGAGGACGATTACTATTATTATTAGTGGCAACACTAAACATGTTCCATTTCCCCACGGTGGAGGAGGAGGAGGAAGAATAAGGGAAAACCTCAGCTTCGGTTTTTGTTTCCTCGAAAGAGAGAAGGAATGAGGAGTCCTCAGGAGGGCTGGAACTATCCCTACCCGTCGTCGCCTCACCACCAATATCCTGAGAACATAAATTTATACATTATTATTACTATTACCAAGAATGAGGAGCTCCAAAACTCCAAGCCAAAAGCTGGAGAAAGGGATGGTGGTGGTGATGATGATGATGATGCTGCTGGTGCTTCTCATAAATATATGGTCATGATAACTGCGTGGTCAAAGCCCTTTTTTATTTCCTGTACCATTCCCAGATTATTGCAACCGCTGGAATTTATCATCCGCATGCCAGCGGTAGAACACGGTATTTGGAGGGAAGATATGAAAACCGTTTTATACGGACATAAGCTACCTATGTTTGTTTATATCTTGTTATTACTTTTGTGTTATATTAGCTTGTCCCTGGTCATTTTTGGTCGTTTTGCGGATCGTTGAGTTAGGAAGTGCACAGGGGTTACAAGAAAAAAATCTGAACAAGATTTCATGATAGTTTTTTTTTCGCATGTGGTTTTTTTTTATCTATGACATGACTGAGCTTTTTGTACAGTTTTTGGATATGACGACGATGAGGAAAGGTACAATTGTACCTATGTGGAATAGTATATACACCTTATTTATGGTTTTAGGTTGACATGAATGAGTTTTTATGGTATAGTATGAGCTTTAGTATTACCAGGGGATTTGAAAGATTATATTTTTGTTTATATATTTTTTTGGGGGGGGAGGCTGCATGAGCATTTAGGCTAAATAAATCGGGGACGTTCCGTTTGCACGTCACAGTTTTCATTTCTGGCTTATTTGGAGTTAACTTGAAAGAAAGGAAAACAGGAGACCACGCTGCTAATCTATATATATATATATTTTTTTTTTGTTACTAAAAGTTAACTATTGACTTTTAATTAGACATGGAGTATGAATTAGCCTTGACATTATTTACAACATTGTAGTAAAGTTGTTGTGTTTTTGGCTTAATTTTCTTGCACAAAAGGAAAATGATAAAATAACCCGTTAGCAATAGACAGCGGTCAACTGGACCGCAAACATAACCCAATCTCCTATCACCACATCCATAACAATTTCAGAACTCCCATCCTGCTCCAACTAAAACTACTAGTTTAAAACGAGGCCAATTTGTCCTGACACAACAAAACCTCTTTAAAACTTCCCCCAATGATCATCTTCTAACAATAATATTTGTGATGGTGGGGATTAGGATGACAATCAAAGCTGCCTTGGATAAGTAGTATAGTATACAGTAGAGGGATTCGCTGTTTTTTTATATCAGTTGTCTTATTCCCTTTCCCATGTCATATTTTTCCTTCCCCCGAAAATATCTTTCTTAGCGTGTAGTGTAATGATGAGATGCGTAAGTAGTTTCCGTTCTTGTCTCAATTTGCGGGGAACAAAGTAAAGCAGTACATCTTGAGCGGACTACTTATTGCTTTTTCCTCCATCCTCAAAAAAATCTATGCTCCCACTTTGGGGCTTCCCTTTCCCTCCTCCATTCAACAATTTTACCACAGACAGTTCCTTATAAAATGGGATGGGTGACAGCTTTATACGGAGGAAGAGTATGAGCTCCCTCCAAACAGTTAAAAAGGACATATAAGCACTTGTACATCCCATAAACCTTTTCCAAAGCGGGGTACTCACGGCGCTATAACCGCTGCTAAACTGCCATTCCATCAGAGGTATTGGCATTGACTTGGCGCTTATTCCTCCCTCCCTGCCGCTAAAGACGAACAAGAAGAAGAAGAAGTGAAACTACTTATGAGCCTATTACCCTCCATAAGACTCCACTCCTTCCTTCCTTGATTTCCGTTGTTTATGAGTGTATATACAATAAAACAAAGTGTAACTATCTATATTTATTATGTTATTGTAAGTAAAGATGGGAGAGAGAGAGAGAGAGAGGAAAAAGTCAAGTCAAGGAGATCACATCACCAACCACTTGGTTCTTGGTTTGGCTTGGTCTGTCTGGTTTGGTTTTTTTCTTTTTCTTCTTTCCCTTTCTCCGTGTTTGGATAGGGTAGAAAATGAGAGTCTCTCAAATCTTTTTTTTTTCAAGTCGTTATTACATCATCACATATTACTTCCCATCCATCTATCTCCAATATAACACAGACGTTACCAGTCCTGGGAACAATAAGAAATCTCCCCTTTTTTGGCATCCCATCATATAGCATGGCATTTGGGCTTTCTTTTTCTCCCCTCGACTGAACTCTCCAGTTTTTTTTTCTTCTTTCGGGTAGTTCTAACAAGTCATAAGTTTGACTCTTGAATGTTCTCTTGTTCTTCTTTCCCTGGTACTTTCACCATGGGCTTGGTTGATGTACTGCTGATTGTATGAGAGTCAAGTCAAGACATAAAACAATATGACATGACCTCCTGTATCCCCCCCCCTTTTATGTGACAGGAGAGGCTCTGCTCTTCCAAGAAAAAAAAATTAGCTGGGTGAGAGTAGATGAGCGAGCGGGGGAAAGGGAAAAGGAATTTGTGTCAGTTTTGGTTCTCCTCTTGGTTGCCTTCTATTGTAACTAATGTTTAGACTAAAATACGGCTGTAAATAGTATTGGTTAATTAGGAATAAGCTTGATGATAATTATAAAATGAAACTTGATTTTGCTGGAGAAATGTTTATCTTAACTTAACAAGAACCAACTACAGATGCAACGCATTAAATTGTATGAACTCGGATCCCAATTAAACTTGTACAGGTAAATATGTGTTCCTAGAGTTTGTTTGAATGGGATGAGTAGGATTGAAGATTCCTCCCAAGCAATAAAGTTTCTCTTTTTCTTATTTCCAGCCCTTGCCACTACTCTCTCCTTCCCATACAATAAAAGACTGAAAGGAATGGGAAAGAACGTTACGTAATTTTAGCCCTCCATTCCCTGTAAATGGCATGCAACGTGGGAAACAAGGGTTCAAACAGGTTGAACAAGTTGTGCCTCGTTGTCATTGTCATTATTATCA
>JAQGAI010000768.1:0-17745 GCA_034696905.1 Lepidocyrtus violaceus
GTGTTTGAATGCTTTTTTTATAGGATGACCTAATCATCTTTCACGTCAAAGGCACGTACGACAGTTTGATAGAGTCAGTGTTCAAAACGGAGCTGGTCACAGTGCTGCACAAAAAGTACAAAGGGAACACGGGCCAAAACCTTAATCTGTATTTTAATGATAGGTAAATATTATTATGAGATGGTTGATTATGAGTTATATATTATGCAATCATGTAATTATTTTGTGTTGAGGATTTGTTTTTGTAAATTCACTGGTTAATGGTGATATGAATGTGAATGAATTTTATTTTATGAACTTTTCTGCAGACTCGAATTCACAATTAAGAAGGATGGATGGAGAGGGGGCGGGACGAGAACGATCCAGTTCGTCAATGGGTTTTCCAATCAACGAATCGTGAAGAGCAGCAGGAACATGTTGACGTTAGAAATCGGGGAAGGGTTACCCAAAGACTCTCGTAAGTTTAGATGAATTCACAGAAAAAACAAAAATAAAATGGAGAAAAATTTAAAATTTGAAATTGATAACTTTTGATTTTGAAACTTGAAAAATGAAGGTCCACAGACAGTCTCAAGCAGTTATGGAACTGCCGGGGGAGGAGCACCCGGAAAACCCAGTCGAAGACCAAATATGAATCCTCCCCAGCCGTGGGCAAACAACCAACAACAAAGTCAACAGGCCAGGGTTCCCCCTCGACCTTTAAGCAATCCACCTGCATTGAATCAACCGCGCCGTCCACCACCACCCTCCTTCACCAACAATCCAAACAACAGAACAGTTCCCACCCCTCTCACCAACGTTCAACAAAGTCATACGAGAATAGTGAATGGCAGTGTTCGAGGATCCAGACCGGCCCCACCTCCTCCCTCCGAGCCAGCTCCCCCAAATCAACCAAGAATGCCTATGGGTGGCTTCAGACTCCCATTTATGGCCCAGGGAAGTGTCCGTGGACCATCTAGTCATCCTGTCGGAACCGGGATATCCACTAATGGGACCCTCCAAATGAGAAATGGCTCACAACAAAACAATAACCAGTCAATGTCAATGCACGGCCGAGACCAGTTACCGGAAGTCCTCAAGTCCGTGCCAGATGCGGGGGTGGCCGGAGCCAAACGAAGTAGTATGAATAGACCTCAGCCGGGCGGTGGGAGACCGAAGCCAGCTCAGAAACCTGTGGTCACGCTACCACGCTGTAGGGCCCTGTACGACTACGAACCAAGGGATATTGACGAGCTACCTTTGAAAACGGGGGATGTTGTTGAGATCCTTTTGGAAGGTAAAAGCCAACTTTCACTTTCCCCAAAAAAATATCTCGAAATAGTATTTTTTATTTCCTGTTTTTAATTTCACTTTAATTATTTTTGTTGTAGATGCGAGTGGATGGTGGAAGGGGAGGACAAACGGAAAGGAAGGGTTATTTCCAGGGAACTACACGGAAAAAATTTGAAACTTTTTTTCTTCATATTTTAAACTACTAAGCTGGCAGACATGTTCAAAACCTTTATTATTCTCTGCACTTTTTAAAAATCACAAACTATTATACAAACTGTAACTATATATTTTACTGTAACTTTTAAACTTGAATACGCTTTGCATTTACAAAAGAAAAACGAAGACATTTTTAAAAAATGTTTGTTTGTTACCATTTCGGGGTATTAAAAATAAAAATACTTTTACTTTTTAAAGCCTACCAAACCAAATTGATCTTCGAAAATTCATATTTTTTAAAAGTCAAAATGAATGAGAACTGAATATTTTTTTATGGGGTCCATGGCTGATGCAGCTCCACAATGGCCAATGTCACTCTCCGTTGGAGCTTCCCCCTTGCGAACAGCACGATTTCACTGGGCTCCTCCACAGATCGGCTCCGGCTGTTTACGAGGATGTGACAGCCGGGACGATGAAAGTAGTCCGGAAGAACCTCTTTGACTTTTTTGGAAGACTCAAGGACGGTAGTCTCCCCTTCCCGTCTTATCTCACTTTTCCACTTCCGCTCAGGAGGATTGGAACTGGTCCGGGGACTACCCTCGTGAACCTTTGATTTTGCTTGGGAATCCATGAATTGGGATTTCTTCACCGGAGTTGCCATCATTAAAAAACATTTGCTGATATTCTGGAGGCCTGCTATGGGTGTGGTATTAGTATTTGTTGTGGACTCCTCAGCCACGGGGAAAGAGTCCAACTCAATTTCTGCTTCAGCGCGCTGGGTATTATTAATCTTGCAGCAGCAGCAGCAGCGCTGGAACAAGTTGTTGAACATTTTCAACATGATTGTAGATTTTATTTTAATGGTTCTTGCTAAGGCTGAAGCAAGTCCTTTCTCCGATGCTGACCCTCTGTCAATGGAATACTCACCAGGAAATTTACATACATTTTATCGACAGCTCAAATGCAAAGAAGATTTGAATGGATGCAACGTGGAAATGGAAAACTCATACATGAATTGGAAAGCAGGGAAAATATGGGGCATGAGAAAGTAGACGTGAATGGAAAAGCGGCGAAATTGGCAGAATGTAATCTTCCCCCACAAATTAGTCTTAAGAAGGATGTCAACTTCCTCTCCCTACTTCACTCCAGCTTCGTTCTTTCTCCTTTCATCTTCAACTAGGACGACGACAAAGTGGACAAAATTCGTTTCCTCTGGAGTTAAATAAATCGATGTCTGATGTCTGCATTTTATACATACTATAATCTAAGATCTTGTTCCATCAAGCCACAAGATTTGAAGAAATGTGATTATATGATAAGGATGAAAATTCGTATTTTATTCTCAGCCTCCCAATCTCAGTCCAGCACTTCCACATATTTTTTTTGTGAGGAGGTGCAAGTCGCAAAATGTTTAGCGGCAGATATTCAGATTTTTATACATGACAGGTACTTCATCATCCTCCCAAAAGTTAGAGTAAAATAGCTAATAAGCAACTACAGAGGAGTTTTTTTTATCTTTGAATTTATTTGTGTATTTGAGCCAAAAAATAAATACATCATCATATCATCATCATCATTCCATATTTTGTCATTTAGTAGGTCTTAAAACGATTATAAAATCATGATCATATAAAACTTTGATTATTATCATAACGCTAACTTAAACTAGTTCATTTATTATTTTTATTATTATTTACTATATAGATCTATTAGAATTTTCAGAACCTGATTTAGATTTTCAGAATTAGATTTCATTCACACATGATGTTGTACTAATATTTCCAAAATTATTATAGTTTGGCTACATAGTCAATTTACTACCTACTAATTACAATCTTTTATTATACATACCTACCTGTTATTCATCTATACACACACCCACACATTCCATTCGGTCATATTAAAAAGCGACTCTGTATAACACACCTACAAAATTATTAAAAAACAACAAGACAAGACTCGGAAGGAAGGAAGTGTTAAATAAAAAAAACATTTTGATTCGATTGTAAACTGGAAAGCGTTAAAATTCCCTGTAAAAAACACTTTTTATTTTTGTTTTGGCTGCGTCACCCTAAAAATACGAGTACATATATACCTATTCAATACAGAAAACCGGTGAAAAATACAAATATTATGTAAAGCATTATTTTAAGTAAGTCGACATATTAAATTCATAAAGTAATCATAATATAATAATTTTACAACTAATTTGAATAATTTCGTATGTACAAGGCACATGTACATTTCAGCAAAATACATTTGATTCGGATTAATCATGTTAAATAAAAGATGGAAGGTCAAGCATACATCAAACAAAAATCTTACAAACAGCTTCACTCACTTAAATATTTACAGTAAAAAAGTTAACTAACTAAATATGACACCTTAAACGAGACGGCCGGCTGTACACAAATATATATATAAAATGGCTGTATTTATTATTAATATATTTATATCACTTTGACTCGCATTAAAAACTTGAAGGTTGATAAGAACGTTTAAAAATATAGTTAAAAATATCAGCTTTTCAAGTTGTACACTGAAGGGGTTTGATCGGACGAGGAAAGCGGTAATTAATTAATTAATTATATAAAACTTTATTTATTTATATTATTTTCATGTGTAAAAAAATTGATATAAAATTCTATAAAACTCTAAATTGTCTAATTAAGCCTATACAAATGAGATATGTCTCGTCCTTTTCTTATTGCTATTGGGGAGGGAGACGACGGAGCCGCCGTACGTGCTCCCCCCATTCATTACATTAGGGCTATCATAGTCGCTCGCCGAAGGCATTGGAACAGTCTTGTGATGAAGCCCGTCCAGATTGTCCCTCCGCTGCTGGGCTCTGAAGCCCCCCTCGTCATCGTCCGAAGCGTTGTACTCCGCACTCTTGGTGAGGTAATTGCCGCCACTGTCCCTACTTAAGTTGTTGTGATTGGGTTGGGGGGAGGAGAGTAGGCTGACGTTGTGGTGGACTCCCATCATCATCCCTCCCATGGACATGGGGTCGAAGGGAACGTTCATTCCGGAGGAATGATGCTGCTGCTGCTGCATTCGGGAGCTTTGGACGAAATAGGGTGTGGGTCCGCCGTTATTCAAATGATTGTCTGAGATTTGGACGGTTTCATTGCTCCCCCCTTCGGAAGGCTTGGAGTCCACCGAGCTGGAGTCATGGGTTGTGTGAGTGTGCTGGGTGGACGCGGAGCCGGCATACATGTCCCGGTAGACTGAACCATTCTGGTGGACTGGGACGGGGGAGCACAAGGCTGAGGCGGGGATGTAGGAGGAAACGTTGCTGGTAATGTAGTTCCCGTTCATTGCAGCAGACTTTTGATTGGGCTGGTTGATGATGTGGTGGGATGAGTTGTTTGACTGTTTGGTTTCCGACTGATTCCTTCCGTTCTCATTCTCCCAACAGCAGCCGATCCCGTCCTTGGAGGAGTTGGGGGAGGAGGCCCCACCCTTGGTGGCAGCGTTCTGATTGTAAATGTTGTGGTAGGAGGGTGGGGCTTCGCTGCTCTTCCGGCCCCGACGCTTGACGCATGCGAGGAGGAGGATGAACACAGAGATGAGGATGAGGAGAATGGCTCCTCCCCCTAATACAAGGTAGAGCTCCAACTCGCTCAGGCCACGGAACCAGCTTGCCCCCGCTTGGAAGACACCCTGTCCTTTGGTGATGGAGCGGGAGGAGGTGAGGTTGGAAACCAGGGCGTCATCCTCCCAAGCGTTTGAGATCTTTGCTGTGGATGTGGACGTTTCCTTGATAAAGACTGAGACCAGATTGGAGACCTTCCCCCTGTTGAAGGAGCTGTCCACTGCGACGATGCCATAGTAAAAGTAGTCGTTTGCCCAAGGGACGGCGACGGTGCAGCTTTGCCTCACGCCATATTCTTCCGGTTCGGGGGTGAGGGAGCTGTGGACGAGGATCCCTTGGACTTCAAAGTTCTCATTCATCAGAGCCTCCCGGGAAATGTAGCAACGGATTTCGTAGCGCGCAGCCTTCCCCCTGTCATAGTCCCCTCCAGGAGCAGTCCAACTCAACTTGATCTCTGATGCTGAATCCAGCACTCGCTCCACTCTCAGATCAGTCACCCTTCCTGGTGGATAAGGGTCATCTTCGAGGGGAACCCCACTTTCGATGTAGAAGGATGCACCGGCGATTTTTCGGGCGAAGGAACCAGTTGGAACGGTGGCGATGTGGGGGACACTACTTCCACAGCAGGCTGGCTTGTCTGTATATAGATTACATAATATAATTCAGTAATTAGTACATTATCCCATTTTTCACAACAAACAATCTGACTGTAAGTATTATTTTAATTGCGATTTAATCATCTTAAAAACGTATCATTCTAGCAATTAGTTAATTACCGTAAGATTTCCTCGTAATATTGGTATGAACTGGGACGACGGCCTGTCCATTATTGTCATCAATCTGAAGGCTCACACTGAACAATCCGGGATTGGGTCCGAGCTGGGTGAAATAAGCGGAATAGATCCCATCTCCCCAAGTAATATCCGGATCTACAAAGAAACAATAAATCAAATGTTAAAATACAATTTGACATGACATGCTGCATTGTTTTTTTCTGTGTGCATAATTTTCAATCAATTTAATTTTCATACCTCCACTTCCGGTATCCGACAGCTTGACACTGACAGTACTGGGCCCATGCCTGGGGCTACCCGGCAGGGTGATTGTAGCCGTTACATTTGCATTGAGCACGGGAATCTCTCCCTGCAAAACCTGAGCGTATAACAACACCACATCGGCTCCTTCCCCGTTGTCCGTTACTGCTACGCTGCTCCCTCCTCCTTGCATAGTAAAAGGGGGCTGTGTCCCTGAAATGGCCATGATATCATCTTGACTCCGCTCCTGCTTCACAACCTGATTCCAGAACTTGATGGAAACGGACTCCGTCTTCCTGGACTCCGTGGTCACGTCGATGGACACGGGTCTGGGGGACTGATGCTGATATAGCTTCACATTGTAGGTCCATGTACCCGCCTAAAAATAACGAATGAAAAAAAAAATATAATACAAAATTAAAATTAACATTCCTTTACCAAAGTCAAATTTAAATTACGACTCATTTCATAATGCGTTTCGAAAAGGTGCGAAATGGTGGCCTGATGATGATGCTTTCATACCCTGCCAAACAAATTAAGCCTAATTGCCTTTTCTTGCAAATTCCTACCTGGTACTATTTCATAATAATGATCTTCCTTCCACAGCAAAAAAAAACTATCAAGATTTAAAGTGTTTGGCAAAACTCTTCCATTTAAAAAACAATATGACATAAATCATATCCCCCTTCTTCTGAAACGTAGTCCCAAAGGCTCTTCAGATATAGCTTTAGAGAGGGTCTGTCATGTCGGTCGGTCGGTCGGCAATAGCGCACACAATTTTTACCGACGGATTTTTATTGACTTCGCCACAGGACGGCGAAAATGACTAACAGCCTCCCCAAATCCACCCTAGGAAGGGAAAAGACAAAAGAATAGCATTATGGCTCCCTACTCATCTCTTAGTCAGTTCAGTACTCACTCACTCAATCCCCCCGCTCGCTCGCTCGCTATTTTTTCCCATTACTAATTTTTATTTTTTAAAAACCTTCTTCACACAAGACTAGATTTATTACATGACAGTTCAGTTATTATTATTATCCCCTCCGAAATACAAAACAATCGACTCGCGAAAAAAGTAATAATAATATGTAATGCTATAAATAGGACTGAAAAAGGGAGGAAACCATAAACACCAGCAAGGTACAGATATATGGATGGATGGATGGAGGAGCTAAAAAAAACTTCAAACCTAGCAGAGCGCTTTGTAATTAACTGAGGTTTGAGCCGTGCCAATTCATTTCCTAATGAAAAGCTAAAAATCATTTTATTTTTATATATCTTATTTTCTTCACAGATGATGCTTAAATTCGAAATGAGAGGTTTTTACGATGATGAAGCCCGAGAAGGGACTGCCTGGTTGAGTGAGTGCGGAACTTTTATTTCTGAGTAAATATGGACGGACGTCAACTGTTCTTTCCTTATGTTTTTGTGTGTGATTGTGACATGACATGACAGGTAAATTATTGGATTAGGAGGGAGAGGGATGAGATGAGGAAGGGGGAGAAATATTATTTTTAGCTACGCATATTTCAAATATGCTCATTATTATTTTTTTCTCTTACCTCAGCAGCGCCCGGAACCTTGAGGAACATCATCCCTTCGGCATGCAATGGGAGATCGAACTCCTTCCCCGAAGGGCTAACCAACTGCAATCCATCCACGTCTCCGCTCTCCTCGGTGGTCACCGTCACCCAAGTATTTCGGCCGAGACTCTCCTCAATCGTAAATTTTCCGCGAGCTTGCCACTCCGAGTCTGGCCAATGGACGGAGTCGTAAACCTAAAAGCATTACAAAAAATAAATTATCAGAATGTGTTTATTACTATTTTTTATGACTTTTTATCGCCATTGTTGTAAACTTCATATCTAAATTAGCATTTTGCATAAAAAAATTAAATTCAACCATCATCATCTTTTCCTTACCTTGTTCAAAGGAGTCCCCAAGTTCTCGCCAATAATCTGAATGAAAATGTTACTGAGCACTTCGTTCTGGTCCAGGTTATGATTGCCCGAGCCGGCCTGGTCCGTCACCTTGTAGATCCCTCCGAAGCGGCCCAGATCCATCAACTGCTTTGTGGTGGTAGTGCTCACATCCTCGCTAATGGGCAGGTTGCTATCCTCATAGGTGATCACGATTACTCTCAGTGGAGTATTCTCAACAATCTTCATCACCCTGTCCCACTCCCTCCCGTTGATTTTTGTGGGGGAGCCATTCACAAGGATGATGGTGGCCGGGCCGACATTCTCCTCTGACGACTTTATCAACTGGAAAATAAATAGATAAAAAATAAATATCGATTGTGTTTTTATGGATGTAGTTAATTGCCAATTCGGCACTTATACAATGATGACTCATTTATGATATGAGAATGAGCTTATTTCTTTTTCTCACCTTAACAGCCGCTTTCAGCGCACATGACACACAGCTCTCATCCGTCTCCGTTGTCAATGGTCGTACGGGAATCCTCCCATGCAACGGATCCCTATTATGAGTGCTGGTAACTGTAAGGGGCAAGCTGACACTGGACGTATTGGTATAGGAAATAACGCCCAACTCCACTCCGCTAGGAAGATGGTGGAACATCCGGTACAGGGAGCGGCGCAAGTTGGACCACCGATTCTGTAAATTGATAAGGAAAAAAAAATCGTAAACGATCATGTTTTTTTTTCTTCATTTATTGGTTCTTTGCCATAAAAAATGGCCATTCTCAATTTCTTCAAGGCATCATCTCGATATCAAACTTACGTTGTAGTTCATCGAGCTGCTCCTATCAAGCAGGAAGACGATCCGATGAGACTTCGCCGTTACATAGGAGAACACAGGTGGGGGAGCGGAGACAATGGATCTCAACGTTGAGCCCGAGCCCGTACTCGATTCCATACTGTTGCTGCTCAACTGCTGGGCAATGGGCTGGTGCTGTTGTTGCTGGGCCTCATCCCTAATATAGAAATAGGGGCTGATCAGTCAGTACTCTTATTTTATATTTTACATATGGATGGACAGACGGACATAAAAAAGCTAGAGCAATTTAACTTTAATTTATTGCTGCAAATAAATTATTTATTGTTGGGAAAAGAAGGAGAAAGAAGGCTGATACGATACTGAGAAAAGCAGAAGAAGAGTCCGAGCGAGAAGCTGTTTATTCTCCTTCAGAAGCTCGCTCCAAGCAAAAACCGTTCAATCATCATCATCCCCATCTTAAAAGCAAGGAGGAAAGTGCACCTCCACCAAACTCTGTAAGTACAAGTTTGTTGATTGTTATTCAACAATGAAATATTGTTATCTGGGTTGAAGTTTTTAGAGAGAGAGAGAGAGAAAAAAAATCTTCTACAGTATTATTCTTGCTCTGGTTAACCATTTCAAGATCCAGCTAACTATTTTACTTCACTTCTATCACCTTCCCTGAGAGAAAATTTATTACCTTGGCTTGGGCTTCTCAAAACTTCTCATACTCCTACTTTTCCTACTTACATATCAGATCATGGTGGTATGATTACCAGGGTAAAGGATCAATAAAATGCAAAATTTGTATATGTATCTGTTCTACAAAGTCTAGCTCGTACTTAGATATTCCATGTTTCATTTTCCCGTTTGGATCTTGACTTGACTTCATCCAAATCTGAAACAACTCATGCTATAAATCTTTCATTCCCCGTCGTCGTCCGTCTTTCATTTTTTTCTTTCTCTCTAGCAAGCTGGGTCTTGTATTTACGAAGAGAATTTAAAGTGTGATGAAATCCCTGGCTTTTTTCAAATTAGCAGAAAATGAATGTCTAATGAAAGGAGGGATTAGTTACAGGAGGAGAAGATGAATGAAATAGTGCTTAAATAACATACCCATTCCCATATAGAAAAAAAAATCTATCCACATTACTAAATTCAGACATACATGAGCATATCTACTTTTTTAAGCTGAGTAATTTGTCACAAATTTGTCAGCTTCCCGAAATTGGTTTAAGAGTTTAAGCGGAGGAGGAGGAGAGAAAAGGTTAAGAAAATTTTCCTTAATACGGAACGGAAGCATTTTGGGTAAGAACGATTTTTATTTTATTTTTCATTTGCATCTGACTTAATTGCACCGGCACCGGCTGCGCAATTGAGAATTTGAATTATCTCATATTCCTCTCTACCCATATTTGAAATGGGTTTTGAGTGAAGGATTTAAAAAAAAATATGAGCAGATTCCAAAAATGCAAAAGCAGCGGATTTCTTACATTAAAGCTCATCTTAAACTTTTTTCCTTAATATATTTTTTCTCTTCTTGTTCTTACATGTTTTTGAAGTCTTCATGCTGCTTCATGACCTCCCAGATGCTCTTCCCATCGCATAGAAAGTTGTGCTTCGTAGGCGTTGTTCGGATGTGCGTCCTCTCGTCACAGAATTCATTTCCCTTTTATAGAAACAAAATCCAAAAATGAGAAACAGGTGAAGTTTACCCTTTCATCATCATCGTCATCACTTCACCAAATTCACCAGCATCTTTGTATACGAGTATGACTTGGAAGATCAAGATCATCGCTCTTGTGACTAAACAGCAAAATATAATAAAACGCGAGGAAAACATGGCCAACAACATCATAACATCAGCCAACAAAACTGTTTAAATTTCATCGGGCTTGTATTGAAATTCTAAAGGAATGAGTGGAAAATGGAATCATCACCACCATCATCATCATCGGTCAGGTACATATCTTTATTGTCCATGCATAAAAAAAGTATAAAATTTACGAGGGCGAAGATGGGGAAACGGAAGATTACAGTTTTTCATGCGATGATCAGAAAGTCTTACTTTTTTCTTCATCTTCTTCTTCGGTTCTGGTCTGGTCGCATGTTACATAATATCTTGATAAGATACCTGAGGACTATGACTATGACGATGATGATGGTGGTGATAATCCGTGATAGCTTCATTTTAGATTTTTTTTTAAGTAAAACATATTTTTTGGGAGGGAACTTTATATTTTTTTTTCTTAAGTTGTTACGTTTTGCTGGGAAGAGGTTTACGTTGAAAGACAGGTGATTGATGGGTGGATGGATTTTTCATCGATTATGTAATAATAATAATAATAATAATAATGCACATGCTTAGCTTATAGCTTACCGAATGATGATGGAGAGGTAAGGACATCATCGAAGTATCCTGAAGATAGTCATCGCTCCCATATGATGATGCTGATGAACCCTCACCCTGATGATGGTGGGGATGATGAGGATGGTGATTGTTTGGACTGAAGCTCTTGCCACTGTCACATAATTCCGGGTCGGTACAGGTTCTATAAAAAAATCAAATCATCACAAATTGAATAGGAGGGGCATTGTCAAATATTTGTACTACTGCTGTATGATCTAAGCTCGAGAAATAAAGTATAAAGTTATGTGACATATTTTTTTTTCCATTGGTTTCAAAAGATTATCGCTTACCGATTGAGATGACAAGCGGTGGGGACGAGTTTTCCATTGGGGCCGACAAACTCGGGAGGATACTTTTCATCACGGGCGAAGCCATTCTCGTCAAATACGCCGTAGCGGAACTTCACCCATTCGCGGACCATCAGACGTGCTATAAAGAAAAAATAAAGAAAAATATGTGGTTAATTCAGTTATCATCTCAAATCCATGGATCAGCATGATATTCTACTTGGCTCCCATTCCAAATCAAAAGACAGTGTCCATTCTCAATATTAGGTAGATAATTTCAGTTGAACACGCTCAAGTTCGTTCGTAATCAAATCAAAGCAGTAATGCTTGTTTTTTTAGGGGAAATCTGTTTAAAAGTAAAATTACTTTTTCTACCCCGATTTACACAAGTTTCGATTCATTTGAAGTATTCCCCAGACATGCTTCATGTACTGAATTAGCTATCCGGGTCCTGCCTTCCGTCATCTAATTAATCTTTAGCATTATTTGTAGGAGGACTGTCAACCATCTACTGTCACATGTTAGCTGATGTATCCAACCAAAATATTAACGGCTTATACCATTCCGTCAATTGTTACAATTTTAGCAAAGTTTTGCTCGTTTTCATTACAAAAACAGCAACAGACTAGTTAGCAGTTGACAGGCCCAATTTATTTTTTTACAAATCCAGTTAAGCCCACTCAATATCTCCTCCATTATTATCCGACGTCTTAAAAGCTAGTGAGTCACCGGAAATTATCCTCTCATTTTAGTCCATATCCTGTGACGAGATTTTCACTTTTCCTCCACATACATAACTATACACAATCATAGCGTATTATTTTCATGACAAGCTCATGTTTTCTTTTCAATAACGACTGAAAACATTATTATCATTTTTTCGTGTATGTTTCTTTTACTTCTTCTTCCTTTTCTCATCCAAGCCAGCGTCACTAATAGCCCTTGTCATTCCCACTTTGACTGCTGATATATTTATAATAAAAGCAACCCTTCCTATAATTGTGTATCTTTTATTATTTTAAATTACTTAAATAGAAAAACCCACTCAGCTCAAGTCAGTTCTAACTAAACTGCATAATGAAATGACTTTTGCTCTGGAGTGAAGTTTTATTTTATTTTATTTTTCCCCTGATGATGAAAATTGAAATAAACATTCCATTCTGCCAATTAAACCATGTTTCTGATCATTTTCTCCAGAAAGCAGCAGCACAAAAAAAATATATATTCTGATGAGAAAGCACCTTCATCCTCCTCATCATCCAAAGAGAATGACTATGACCACAGTACAATATAATAATAACCATAAAAGCCCAACGTTAAAGTGGTAAAAATGCCACACAATCAAAAAGGGTAATTTCCAATCCTTTAACGAGCCCATTTCATTCCATTCCTCCTCTGCTCCCTCCATTGTCAATGGAAAATTAAAAGAGAGCCAAAAGGGTTAAAATAAAAAAATATAAAACAAGCCAGGCCAGGAGAGATGGATGTAGCAACTGTCATAAATTTCATTAAAGGGCCTTAGCCATCATTCCACACATGAGCATCAACATCAACATACCTTCATAATAAAACTTTTTTTTTCCTTAAGGGTTAGCCCTTTCCATCCAAATTATTACATAACAAGCTATATAACATTTCCTTCTTATATCCTATCTATCTTTCTCTGCTCCTGCTCCTCTCTTGATTTTATTTTATTTTATTATTTTGGTGTGAGCTGGTTCGTTAGTGGAATTGCAGTACCAATAGCTTCATGTCTACTTATCCATCTCCGATTTCTTCCCAGTATATAAAAAACCATCTAAATAGGTAAGGAAGGAAATGTTATATTTTCGTATCACCCACCGTCATCATCAACATCAACTTGGTTGCTTCTTTTTTTATACATTTCATATCCTTCTGGCTGGGGCTCTCGGTTTTTGTCGTGGCCCTGCCGTTTGTGGCTCATTAGCGCAATCAAAACTCCCCATCGCAGTTACACACATGCTCACATTTTCTTCAAAAAAGTATAATAGATATACAAATATATCCAACCCATGTGATAGGAACTGTAACTGTGTGTAATAATAATAACACAATAATAAAAACTTGATTCCACCTTTTCCCGTAAATGAATCCGGATGACTTTTTATATACTTAATACCAATTTTTTTTAACGAAGCTACTAAAAAAAATACGGAGGCTCTGGAGATGGAGACTGAGAAAGGAGGAGACTTTTGTTATATGGATACATATAATAGGTAATATGCACGGTTTGTAAGTATACGTCATCCCAATCATCATCAAATCTGGTCATTCATGCATAATAATAATGGTTGGATTGGTGGACTGCTGGATTGGATTGCGTCATAAATTTTGAGTGTACAAGTGCCCATGATATGATGATGCCATTGTTCCCCAAAACATGCGCTGCTGCTGCTGCTGCTATTGCAGCAGAACCAGAAAACCCAGCGTAAAGTCAGAGGCTCACTCAGAGAAAGAAAATCACTGCGCCCCGACTTCAACTCCACCAGGTAGAGCAACAATGTGAAAAGTGCTGACAACTTTACATGACTTTACAACCCACAATCAGAGAAATAAAAAACGTGTACGGAAGTTGCGTTAAAAAGTCCGTCCATCCGTCCATGTGAAGAAATGTGAAACGTTGTAACAGAAAGTTTTTTTACTAATACTACTACAACTTGAAGCAGAATAGATAAATATGAATACGGAGAAATATATGTAAAAAACCAGTCCGAATCAGAATTTTATTATGCACCTTTCTTTCTCCTATCAAAGTGTAACATCGCCCAAGATGAAGCCTCCATCGTAATCCTTCATCTGACAAGGAAGTTGGATTTCGGACCATTTTTTCCTCCTCTACTCACCATCACCACTACCGTCATCATAGTCATAAAATAGGAAGGAAAATGAGGAGCCCGAACAGAATATATTTATTTTTTCTTTTTGAAGAAAAATACTAGATCGCTTTTCACCATTCCAGTTTTCTTCCTTCTGCTCCTGCTCTTGTTGTGTGTACTGAGCTATGACGAATATGATTATTATTCTAAGTAAGTCCCCAACCCACTTGATTACAAATGTTGATAATAATGAGCCTGAGAAAATGTCAAAAAAGCTGCATAAAATGCTACATAAATGTAAGCAAAGTACACACTTTGCTTTACTTACTGCTGCTGCGGACACGCACTGGTTAAAAAACGATCAATGTCGATATTTATGTGAAAGGAAAACAAGTCTCGGGTGATTATTATTTTAGGTTCCACTCACTCACCCTCCGTCCGTTTTACACTTGCTCGGATGTGTTTTTTGTTACTGTTAAACAGGTTGTAATTGTAATAAAATACTGGATCATCATCACATCAATTAATACGTGAAAATGCTATTATAATTAACATCAAGACTTCTTTGATAAAAAAAATAATCAGGGGAACATAATGATGATGATGGAAGGAAATATCATCTTAAATGAGCTGCTGTCCCTGATGAATTCAAATGGGCTCATTTTAGCTCAATGAAAATCGAGAAAAAAAATGATGATGAGGGATAAGACAAGTCTAATGATTATACTAAAGCTTATGATGAGGTGGTGGTGTGATGGGACTTTTTAAGGTAAAAAAAAGTTCGTTTTGGTTTTGTCGGGTTTTTGAGAATGGGATTGACTCATTTGCGGTGAGAGCCATGATTTGTCTAGAGAAAAGATGGTTTTTATACTTGGTCAACTTCATTTTTTACATAAAGAGCTTTTTTCTTGTTTTGAGACTTTTCGGATTGATTTTTCCCAGGCTCTGAAAAGAAGAAGGGATATAGAACGGAACTGATCTGCTCTGATGATATATGAAAAGGAATCTTCCCATTTAATTTTTGCGATAAACAAAATTGGCTGGCTGGTGATGCGCTGCACTTGGTTTATTGTGATTAGCCAAAAGAGAAATGGTCCATCAGCTGCAATTAAGGGATGAGTTCTTATTGCAGCTACAACACACATAACTGTGCTACTTAACGAGTCATCCCCCGTCATCATATCATAATAATCATTCAGAAAAAAAAATGATTTTTGATTTTGATCTGATTGTAGAAGAAAATAATATTGTTTTGATGATGATCATGATGATAATGAGGATGGATGAATGAACCAGAAATATTTTTCCTTTTTCTTGTGGCTAAGGAAGAAGATCAATGCGCTCATTGAAGCAATTTTTGTTTGGGGAAATGCACCCAACTCAAAATTATCGATTGGGCGATTAAGAATCAAAAACGGTTCGTTTGGGGGATGGATTTGGGTCGACAGTTGCTCATCGAAATATGCATCCCTACATAGATAGCTTGAGGCAGAGGACAGCAGCCAAAAGAAATCCAAAAAATTGTTCTCGGGATGTTTTCTCGGGGTATTTTTATTTCGTCGATGTTTCTTCGATCACAAGATCTAATTTTTTGATAGAAGGACATGATTCATATTCCCGCAAGCCATTTTGGTTTTTGGATTTTTGTTAATAATAATTTTTCCCTTGTACATATATTTAGTTAAAGCTCGTGTAAGGCTCATTCATGATTGAGCTTATTTTCTTTCTCTGCCGCTTTCCCCCTTTTAAATCTCTCTGAAGTAATTTAATCGGTCCGATGAAGCATCCTGATACAGATTATTTTGATAATTGGCTGAGATTAAGAAGGGAATTAGTGGGGGGAAATATCGATAAGACGAGCAGTATGAGCACAAGACATGATCGGAGAGGGATGGAAGGAAGGTCATGATAATATTTTTTTTATCTTAAGATTTTAAATTGCATTAACCGCTAGTTTACCCTGATACAAATCCCTCCCAGCATTCATTCGAGATATTATCCGGAAGGGACAAGATGGAAACGTGGATTTAAATATTTAAAAAAAAAAGTAAACTGAATATTAAATATGGTATGGGATGGTATGTCAGCTCATAACTTTGTATGTAGGCATATTTACATAGGCTTCTTCCAACCTCGTTTTCACTAGTAAGTGAGGTTTCTTCCCTGGTCTTGAAATATTTTTATTTTTTGTTACCCTCTACCCATCATAAATCTGGCAGGATCAAGTTCCTCCACCATAATTATCAAGGGTAAAGGTTAGTTGCAGCCACGTGAATTATAGCGCTACTCCTTTTACACCCTGCCGCTGCCCGGACGGTTGCTTAAAAATACGGTTTCCAAAAATACCTCAACTTAACTCAAGCTGATCTGTATTTAATTTTGATAGCTAAACATTTGTACTTATACAGGGAGTATCTGTACTTAATAGTAATAATAACAGTAATCACCCACAATCTGTTCAGTTCCCCTTGTGTGGAAAAATTAGATTGAAAATAAATTATAGATTGGAATTAGTTTAATTTCATGTTTTTAAAATAAGTCACCGTCATAACACTCTCTGCATCTGCTTGGGTGAACTTGCATCCAAATAGCTTATGTTATAGGAGCGGCTTCCAAGCTAGCATCTGCAACCAATTGAATCCAGATCATTTGACAGAAGCTATTCTTATGAGGGGTAAAACGATACTGAAAATTCCGATCCGTTCCATGAAAATCATTTTTCATCATCGTCACATCTTCAAGTTCTTCATTTTCTTCTTTATCCGATTGCAAATTCCTTTCCACATCCATCATAGGAATCTGACGTTTTTGGTCCATTTAGGAACATTTAATGGAAGGAGATTAAATCCTAATCTGTTCCCATTTTCTCTCCCATTATCTTCCAAAACTAAAACAGTCGAATGGAATGGAGCAAAATACTTACTTATCTTATGCTTTAGTTATTTGGCTACTCCAGACAGATCAACATCATTCCTCTCCTTCTACCAATACTGTGATTAGATATACCTAATAATATCAAGGAGATCAAGTGCGAATTAGTATTCATATCACATCTCTAATAGCCCTCTCTTTCTCTCTCTCTCTCTGCTCATATTTTTCTGCTACATATCTCCTTCCAATCCAGCTCAATATTTTTTCTTGCTTTTTAAACCGGCGAACTTTAAACAAATGCCTGGTTTTTTATAGTTGCTCCTCTGATTTTACAACTTGTCTTTTCACTCTTATCATATCAGCAGAAGAAAACTTTTTTTTCCTTCCTCCTTGTCCCAATACATCTTATCCATCTTCTTCTTCTTCTTGAAGATTCAACGAATGAGGATGTGTTGGAATGCAAAAATATCTTTCTTTCTCTCTCTTAAGATGAGCGAGAGATGGACTTGGACTGACGGTGAAAAATAATTAATTTTCTATTGAGCTCTCTCTGTCTTGT
>JAQGAI010000769.1:0-17727 GCA_034696905.1 Lepidocyrtus violaceus
TGAAGAAAAATGAAGCCAACCAAGTTATAATAGAGGATGGGTTCGAAGAAGAAAGCCATATGTGTACTCTGGTACTGTTTTATATATTTTTTTCCTGGGATGTAAAATTCTTTTTTAGATGTTTTTTCTTCTTCCTGTTTTCCCTCTTCCCCCTACTTGCTTTGATGTCATAGTGATGCAATGCAAAAGATTCTCCCAACATCAGCATCACCCCCAGCCATTAGAGCCTTTTTTTCTTTCCCCGTATTTTTATGTACATTTTAACTTTTATGGTTTTTCCCCCAGCTTATGGTTGCATATGGCTCCTTTCACTCACCACCACCTGAATGATTGCTATATGATATGCTTGGAATAGGAACGTGCTTAAAAGGGAAGAGTGGAGGTTTTGGAGAAGAAAAAAAATTGTTGGAAATCTATCACTTGAAGAAGACCTTCCATCATCTATTATTCTAGAGTGACTTGACGACACAAAAATGCATTTTTCAAAAGGAAGCTGCGTTATAGCCGAGTTATGTGTGTACGTGAGCATGGGAATCTAAAGGGTGTAAGAAAATATAAAACAGACGCGTTGTCATCCTCGCCGTATTTCCTATATGCTCTGCTTTTTAACTGCATTTTATAAAAAGCTAAAATAATGGGGAAAGCACGTCCTTTCTTCATATATTTATGAATGGAAGCAGGAAGTATGACAGGAGGAGAAGCTCAATCCGTTCGTTCGTGCTTTTACAACCTTAAATGGATTTGGTTTTCTGGGAAGCTTACCTTCCATGCAGTTGGGGCCAACGTAAGGTTTTTGGCAAAGGCACCTCCCACTAGCTGCATCAAACTCGCCGCGGCTGGAACAGTCCGGAATGCATTTGGCTAGGAGACTGTCGGGAACACTGCAGGAGGTAATCAAATTAGAATGGAATAGAATTATAATACAACATGGATATGGATGTGTGAAAAACAAGTCATAATGAAATAATTTGCTTACCTGCAGGATACGCCGGACCAACCGTCATTGCACAAACATTTTCCTTCCCGGCATAGCCCATGATCGGAGCATGTTGGATCTGCACAGTTACCTGCAATATTAATTGTGTCAGTTTTAAATTTATTTATCCAATTTATATTATTCCCTAGTTATATGGCCTCATCTCCTTATTCTACGCCATCACAAGTACTCACCTTCGTCGCAAAATTTTCCGGTCCATCCTTTCTTGCAAGCACATGCTCCTGCCACACAGTCCCCATTTCCGTTGCAGTTCGAAATCTCGCACTCCGAGTCTGGAATATCACATTCAGCTCCTTTCCAGCCAATCTCACAATGACATCGACCGCCGCTATATCTACCATGGTTACTGCATAGTACTGGGCAGACACCTGAAATCATTGTAAAAATTTGTTAGATCATCGTGATTGTAATTTGTTTGTCTTAAGCTTAGCATTTAACAAACTTGTTGAACCTAAATAATCCTTTTTGTGTGCACTTACTTATGGAGCAGTCTATTCCACCAAAGCCGTCGAAGCAATGGCACTTTCCGTAGACACAGTTCCCATTCCCACTACACTGCTGAGGACATCTAACCTCCGCATTCTTATCGATGTTTGCCAACACGCTGACCTTCCTGTCCAACAGATCATCATTGAACAGGCGGAGGAACCACTTCCCGCTCTCCAAATACTCTGAAAAGACGAGTACGCTTTGATCCGCATAGCTGTCCCGTTTCTGTCTACTGTGAAGGTTGAGAAAAGTCGGGGTCATCCTACTTGAAGTGGACGTGGTCACGTTGAACTGTTTACTACTGTCCAAACTGCTGCTACTACTGCTCACAGCCAGATGAGCTGGGAATGAGTAGTGACTGCTTCCACTACTACTGCTGCTGCTGCTGGCATTTTGGGCATTTGCGGTGAATGAACTAGTAGGCCGGCCGTCGGAAGGTGCCCATCGCACATGTCGGATTTTGTTCCTATGCTCGATCCTTCCATTCTTAATGATCTTCATCAAGTCATGTTGAGTGATGGACGGGAGTGCGTTTTTCCTAAAGAGCAGGGCCCAGTTGGAGCCCCAGGGGAAACTAAAATTTAGATTTACATAAGCACTGTCCCTCATATCTAACTCCAGTGTCCAGTACGAGTAAGGCTCTATTCGACGAGTTAGCACTTGACCCCAGAAGAGTTCTATTGGACTTAGGCCATCACTATAGCCCCCGGCGGTGAAGTCTTTCGATGTCACTTCTGGCACTAGACTTGTCGGTGATACCATTTCCACTGTAATGATCAAATTAGACGTATTTATTAAAAACAAACACCTTAGCCTTTTCCCCCTTCCAAACATATTAGTTAGCTAATTAAATGCCTTCACATACCTTCACTCGTTTTCGGTGAAATGGATGTCAGGTCAATCACAGGATAGTGTTTGTCGCCCCTAGCCATCACTTTGGCATCTTCCACGACAATGCACCCAGTTCCAGGGTACCTCGAGCAGTTTCCCATAATAGCTAAAGACACCAAACAAAAACATCCCATCAATTAAAATGATTACTCCGCATGATATCAACGGAATACAAATGTCGCGTGTCACAATTGTAGCAAAAGTTTCTTCACACGCATTCCATTCCTTTATTCCTTCCAACACTCCACCCATGACGTGCTGAGAAGAGAACTTACAGAAAAAAGTTCTTTTCCGTTTCCATTTCACTCATTCAAGACGTAAAGCCCAACAAACAATATCAGATAAGTAGATATATATCCCTCACGTGTCAAAATAAAAACTGGGAGCCAAATCAAACGGAAAAAACTTTCTCTTTCTTTTCGGCTCCTTCTTTATGAGATTATAAAAAAAGCTCTAAATCCAATTGAACCAACCCAAGGCAAACCAGCAGCCAACCTTTCCCTGCCTTTCACTTGTTCCCTCTCATCCTGCTCCGGATTATACTTAAGTTATGATGTTTATGTCTGACTGGAAAAAAAATCCATAAGGGACCAGTTGTAACTTATGATTAGCGAATGAGTTGTGACAGGAGCTCGTGTCACCACTTGCATTAGAAGTGGAGGGAACAACAATAACACGATCTTGATCAGAATCTCCTTTCGCTTGTTGATCTTAAAACATTTCGTGAGGATGATCATTGATCATGATGACAATCATCATCGTCCCCGCGTCGTCATCTTCATCTTTCATCATTGGAATCAAACAGAAAAGGCAATCAACAAGAGACTAACTTTTTTCCAAAAAAAAAAAAAATATCTCATCCCCATCTATATTTTCCGCTTGATCTCTCCTCTTCTGTCGTCCCTATACTTTTGCTTCCAGAGAAACAAGTTGGTCTCCTCGGCTAAATTGGAAATATTATTGGAAATGAATGGAGAGCCGAGAAAAAAAATCATTCATTTATATTTTTTTCCTCTTTTTCGTACAAACGTGTATGAAGTGGGATGATAAATCTGAATCCCTATCTTTGGGAGATGATGAACCTTAAACGAAAGAAAAAGCATGCGGCTCATCCCATTCTCCTTTTTACATTCCACCCCTGACTATTTTTTTGTACTAATTCAAAATTCAACACATCGGCATCACCTCCGCCACTTTCTCCCTACGCCTGCCATACCACCGTGCCACCGCGATCACAAGGAAAGAATAATTTTCCGTTTCTTTACAAAAGATATATAAAAGAAAATTGTGTACGACATGGCTTCATCATCATCAGCCAAAGCAAAATCTCTCATCTCATCATCCCCACCATCACCACTGCCACCACCGCCGCCACCGTCATCCAAAATTATTCCCAATTCCAAACTCCTCACTTTTCCCCTGTTCCTATCAAGTTCAATGAATGGATCACGCTTGGAATACAAAGTGCTTTGGAGTGAAAGACAAGCTGGAATAAAAATGCTTGGGTTCCAGCAGGAACAGCCCAGCACACTTGCCGAAATGTGATGCCATCATTATCATCCTGATCAGCATCAACAGTGTAACCACCATAAAGCCACAATTTTTCCCACCTTATCATTTTCAACCGGATTCTACCCATGAGTTTTATCAACAGGAGAAAAAAAACTCTCGGGTTTAAAACGGCTAACAAGGTCCTGTCCTCTCTGATCCTGTTTGATTTTAACTATGGGGAACACAAAATGAAGAGAGTTTATCCAGATAAATTTTCCCAGTCTCATGTATGTACCATTTTTTAGTCTCATATTTTTCAATCTTAACTTAAATGGGTCGCTGTCATCATCGCCCTCCACTTGATCATGATCATCCCCAAGTATTGAAGCGCTCCATTGAGCACAGCCTAGATTTTTTTTGTAAAATGTTGAAAAGCTAAGGATATCGCTTTTTATCATCATGATCAAATAAGTTTTTCAGCCTAGTTTACAACACGGATAAGCTTACCCCACGTCTTTCAGTTAACCTTCCCATTTTTTTCTTGGAATACTTTTTCGTTGGCCCTGGTCAACCTAGCATGACCAGTGAAGAATGATGATGATTATGTCCCCAAAAAAAAATTGCTCCTCCATCCAGCCAGGGACACACGAAGATAATTAAGTAGCTTGAGCAAATGATAAATACAGTAGTTTGGAGTCCTCTCAAGTAAAACATGGATGAAACAAGAGAGCGATCATGATCATCATCTTCTCCATCTATATAACCTCCACGTTCTCCTCTCCGCCGAATTCAACTCAACTCATTATCATTATTACTATCACATCTGCTCTCTCCCTGTGATAGATATCTAAAGGTCAGTCATAGTTCCATCATCATCATCATCATTCCACTCGTGGAAGCCACCTCCACCACCATGGTTTCCGAAATCCAAGAGCATTTCCACCCAGAAAACGAAAATCTGAAAAGAGGATCCGATGGAAAATAACAGAGAGAGAGAGAGTGGTGGAGGGAGGGAGGTCTTCGGTGTCGCTCTCCCCTTACAAAAAATATACTAAAGCGGAAGGAGGAAAGCCACCAAAAAATACTCCTCTAATTATTCAGTGCACGTCGTGTAGCTTCGCGCTTAAAATTTGTTTCTGGGGTCACGTTCACGTATGTGTGTAGCTCTCCTCTATATTCTTCCTTCCCCCTTTCCATGATGATGACGACAAGGACAGGACTTGACAGTGGGAAAGCTGAAAAGACGGAATATAGACGACTAGACTACTCCAAGCCAAGCGTTATACATTTTTTTCCTCCAAAAATATCTATTTTTCATCTAGACAAGCACCATCCCCATCCTCGTCCTTCGCCGTCATCCACACATATCATCCAAGTCAAGTCACTCAACTTACAATACTTATTTGTACTGACTCCGAGAAAAATGAACCATGGCGCTAGCACTCCTATATCCCTGCCCTGTACACGCTTTCAAATTACTGATTACGGTACGCTCAGCCAAATTATAGAAAATCATCATTAAACATCCATTTGTTCCCTCAATTAAATTAAAAGTGCAACGTGAAATTCCAGCCAGACATGTCCTCCTCCGCCCTTTCCCATTCAATCCTCTCTCCTAAAGGAAAAAGTAAATCAAGAAGTGCTTCTACATTTCCTCCATTCCGTTTCACTGAACTTCCACCACCAGCCAAATTAAAATTCAAAGCGTTTTCTTTAAGAGCTCACAAACAAAAAGGGAGGAATAGTGTGGAATAAATGCCCCTTTTTAATTTAATTGTCTCCGCTGAGAAGATAGACACTGCTACGGAGTCTTGTAGTACTCCACCCATACTCATCATGCTCGTGATCATGATCATCCTACCAAATTTGGCACGACCCTTGTCATTACATTTAGCCGCCCTCCCTCTCCTCCTTAAATAAACACAAGTCGTAAAACGTACATTCAATTAAAAAGTCGTTAGATTCAAGTACAACCATCCGCATGCCCAATTGGAATTGCCCTTATCTTGGGAAAGGTGACACAGCCAAATTAGTGCGTAATCCTAATAATAATAACAACAACGCACTGAAATAACTTTACCCCTCATCATCCTCCTGGTCAACCCCATTTCTTCTGGATTATATTGTGTTATCTATAATTATTGGCTTCAGATTAGATTTCAGTCATCATATTTCCCTGTACATAAATGTGTATCCAATGTGTGGGGATATCATGCGACGACAGTCTTATAATGATGATCAAAATTGTTGTTTATGGAAACTACAGAATAAATACACTCGATCCTCAACTTTCCTTACAAATTATAATCATCAAGGATCACTACATTTTTTTTCTGTTAGCTTGGCTTCTTTTGGAGCTTTATAAACCTAATCAATCCAGTGCTAGTACCTAATCAATAATGATGTAGCTTCCCATTACCCCTAGTCATTCGTTTCATTAGAAGCACAACGTATCCTTGACAAAAAAAAGCCGGGTTAGGACGAAAATGGAAGTCGAAGACGCATATAAATAATTCTATTCTCCAGTTCCAGTTTAGTAATTGTGAATTGCATCCCACACTGTCATCATTGCACCAAGGAGTATTAGCATCAGCACCCGTGTCAACATGATGACCAATTTTTTAGGTAATAGGAAACGTTCCCATGCCATATGTATGGGAGAATGACCAGCGAGTCAAGCCTTAACTGGCCTATCTCTCTCTCTCTATCTCTCTGCTCCCTGTTTTTACCCATTATTCCTTTCCTGGTAATAAAGCTCTGTTGGTTGTTTTATTTTTTTTTTTTTGCAACTTGAGCTCAATTAATTAGCTTGTCAGCCTGCCTGGCCCTTTCTCTTTCTCTGGCTGGAAGAGACATATTTGTCGCTGTTAAAACACATGCCTGTGTGGTAAAAAAGGGTGTTTCATTTATCACCCTTCATTGTCAGCTGCTGGCGTGCCCTTTTTCCTCATCTTAATGCCTATCCACCAAGCCGACCACCTACCAAGTACCTAAATGCTAAAACATTCCTGCACATTACATACATATATGAATAGGTATGTGTGTAGGGGTTCACAGTTCGCGACGGCTGGAAAAATTGCATTGCATTTGCATTACATTAGCAATTTACTACCCGAAGCCGCACCGTTACCGACCATGAGCATTGTTGTGCAATTTAAGAGACTTTTTATGGCTCCTTTATTTTAATCATTCCGACTGGGGACGCTGCTCAGCCCAGCGCCTCTAATTCAACTGGAGTACTATTTAGCTTAAAAACAAATATAATTAGAGATTTACTACATCCGTAAAGGACCATTCCTCGTTGGAAATTTCCAGCATTGATATGATAAGACTTACGATAGTTCTCATTCCATTAAAGTACGAGGAACAGTTAAACATTCAAGTCCTCGAGCATGTTGCTTTTTACTATTAAATGCTACTTTAGGATGCTTATTTGATTTTGAAAGTCACATTTTGTTTTCCACAATTATTCTCTTCAAACGAAATGAATGATTGGAGGATAAACTTTCCTTAAAAAACACAATACATCCATGTATACGTACTACATGTATGAAGTATGAAGAAATTAAGCCATGACAGGCACACTAAAAAACCAGACCATTTTTCTACTTAATTTAAACGGCTTACAAATAAATCCTTTTACACATTTTACTTGATCTTCAGTTTAGTTTCAACAGTTTTGTTGACTCGAACTCCAAAGCATTTCCTAAAAATTAGGCTTAGTTAGCACTTGAGCAGAATCCTTTCCTTCCGCTAGAAAGAATCGGTTACACTTTGATTTCCATTTTATACCAATTAACATTACCACATATGAGCTCTACCATAAATACCTCCAAAGGAAAACCACTTGAAAAGCACATCACAACGCAAATCACCGACCTGATCATCAGATCCTATCTGGGAGAAAAAGGCTCTTATCGGGACTCTCCATCTCATCGCTCATCAATACCAAATCAAAAGATCTTAAGTCAAAAAGCAGCTTTTTGTATTAGTACTTAAGTCCATACGAGATACTTTAGGAAGAAGAAAAAAGGCTTCAGATTTTTATGTAGGGGAAATGATGTTAGTACAAGAAAATGATACTCCGCTGAGATAACTCTGCTCTGGAGAAAAGCCGACCGGCTCCTTCCTTCCCTGAACAATTTTCAATAATTGAGTTGAAGACGACCTAATTGGGGTAAGCCTCTTTTTTTCTTTTCCTCTCCTCCAGAATCGAGACGAGGACAAGTTGAGAAGAAAAGTGGGAGCTCAAATCCGATTCTCCCGTGTTGTTGGAAGGGCTCACGCTCAGCAATACTCTCTACGCGTAAGTACTTGGGTAGCAAGGTATGACTCTCTCAAAAAAGGTTGAGAATGTCGAAAGTACTAACAAGACCATCAAAAAACGAAATCTTATTACGATTTTTATAAGGACCTTCCTGCTCGAAAAAAAAATCTGGTATTATTTTGTCAAGTGGATAGTTCCACACGCTATTTTGACATATTATGCATCCATCATATGGTGATGGGCAGAGGAAAAAGGAATATGAAATGATATTGAAATGTGACGAGTCTTCTAGAGTATTGCAACCGGACGGACTTAAAAAAAGAAAAGGTAAGTACTTAGCTCTACTTATGCCGTAGCTTGCTTTCTTTAGCCTATTTACTTGGATTTTTTTGCGTCCAAGTCTATTCCTTTCTTCCCTCTCTTTATGAAACACAAAACATTTCTCCCTAGACTACTTACATTTTTCAGCCCCTTTTCCTTCCTCGAAATCAGCATCCTTCAAAGGTCTTACATGATCATGATACTGATAACAAGGAATCAAATGAAGCATTATTATTAACGAAAAAAACTAATGGCAGGTAGCTATTTGTAAACGGAATTTGAAGATGCCTATATATTGATAGCTTGAATGATGATGAATAAAATGTAATCCTTTTTTTTACTACAAGGGCCATACCGTTATCGACCTGCCGGCTCTGGTTTTCCTTTCCATTCCAGCATTTCTTTTCACAACTTAATTCTATTACATCTTCCGTTGCAGCGCCTTAATGGAAGAGTTTTGTGCCGTTGCATATTTTTACATCCTTTTTTAATCTCTTGCCTGATGGCAATAACAGCGGAGGATGATGACGATGATGATGGGAGTATTCATTATTATTATGCATGTGAACTATTTCTTCCGTTGTCACGGGTAGTTTAGCATTATGTACGACTACACAGGACTACAACCCTATTTCCTTCCTTCCTCCTCCGATGAGACTGAGAGACTTGTTGTCTTATTCCTTCTCTTCTCTCCTCTGCCATTGCCAGACCCCGAAGTAAGTTCAGGGAATTACGAGCATTCCAAACATAAAATAGCCGCGGAAGGAAAAGGAAAGGCGCATATAATATAATCTCTTCCACCTCATTCATACAAAAGGAGAACAAGATGTATCTTCCAGCCAAAAACTAGAGAATAGCAGCATCCACGTTTGGAATGTATAAAGTTGTTTCTTGTTCCGTTTCATTTTTGGTCTTGTCTCGGGTGATCCTTGTTAGATGTTATATGCTGCTCTGCTCTGCTCTGCCATACCGGGGAAAATGGTCTTTTGTCTTGTGTAATGACTTGCGACATGTAACATTAGCCATGGCTCTGCTCCCAATTTATCTTTGTAAGTAGCTATTATTATGGCTATAACTATTACGGCCGGTTTCACCGGGAAGACAAAAAAATACTACATTTTTTACAGTGTTACAGACTGCACCGGGAAGATTGATATAATTTACGCAAGTAAGCTATATTGTGTGATACTGGATAAAGAAAGAAGAAAAAAACTTCATCCACTCTTCAGAGACAAGGGCAACTTCTCCAAGCAATATTTTAATCCGGTTTCACTTTGTGAAACTCAGCCCAAGAAAAAAAAATCATCCCTGTTCCCTTTCAAGAAATGGAATAAAGTAAGCCAGAACGAGAGAGACAACTAATTCTTAGAAACTGTTAAGTGAAATTGATCGTAATTTGTACCCAGTGTGCCGTTCAAAATGGAGCGTGAAACAGAACCGGAATTTCTTTGAATGGAATACTTTGCGCCATATAAATTACACCTTGTATAGTCAAAAACAAAAAACGCACACATCCAAGTAAAGCAGAAAGTTCAAGAAAGAAAGAAATGAGATGTCTACTTACCAGCGAAATAAATGAGAATAGAAATGAGAGCGATACAGAGGAGGATCAGGGCAATACTAATACATTTCCAGGAACATCGGTCCGAAACATGGCAGTCTTTTTGAATAGTAAATCTTGACGGAGAATATTGATTTCGAGTGAGGGACCGGGAATTAGTCGCCCCATTCCCCGTGGGTTGGCCTGGGTGCGGGGAACTATTCGGGAATACTGGTAGGATCACAGGTGCTGAAGGGATCCCTGTTAGCACCGGATTTGATGGAGGACATAGGACGCCCCCACCACCCAATCTGAAAAAAAAACAATACAGAAAAATGTAATTCATTATCATTACTTAATTGCACAATAACATAATCAATTTTTTTATATATTTAACCCAGAATATTTTTTTCCTTTAATAATGTTTAACCAGGTCGGAGCCACTCACAAATTACATAATTAGCAATTTATGACTATAGCCTTTTGGCCATTCCCCTGCCATGTCACTTATTTAGCATAAAACATTTTATTTCATTCATTTTCCTTTCTCTGGAATAATAAACCATAGCCCATCCATATGCCAGAGAAACCACACACGTTAATTGCCCTCCATATGCTTGCTTATTCTTGTCTCCCATCAGAGTTCACAGCCACCATAAAAATATACCTCCTCACTTTCTCTTGAGAACCTCCACACTTGGTGGCCGGTGGCATTATTTTCCTTCTTCGTCCTCCACCCAACAAAAATATATACCGGGAAGTTGAATATACCTCTGGCCAGTTCGTGCACTGCCACCACCGCACTATATTATCAATGTTATGATTGCATGGTGGGAGTCAAGTTATGTATGTGGTGGTGTATGAAGTAGTAAAAATGATTTTTATTAGGCTTCTTGCCCAACAACAACTTTTTCTTGGGAATGAGGCGAGACTCAGCAAACCAAACCTTCCTATACCTCCTCCTTCCCTTTCTCCCCTCAAACCCAAATGATGAAAGCACAATAGAGTCTTTTTTATTACCGTTAAGTATATTAAACATGAACATGTCAAAACATTATATTTCAGTAATAACAATGCCCAGTATATAGTAGCCCGTGAGAGTAAGCCACCATATTATTCGAGTATTGTTTAATAATGTGTAGAGGAAATCCAGTTGTTTTTGGTGGAGGAAAAACGAAATAATATTTTTTTTTACTGTGTGGTTTTTATGATACGCACTAAACAAAGCGTGGGAGGAAAGGATGAAGTTGACTTTAAAAAACATGGAAGTTTGCCCTTGCTTCTTTCCACTTTCACTCACCATTATTATCATTATCATCATTCAAATTAAAAGTTTGAATTGAGGTGGGTTTTTTTCTTCCCGCATGTTTGTTGGTTACAATTCGTTTCAAGAGAAACAGATTTTGTTGGAGGCGTCACGTGAATTAATTTTTAATATTGAGTTCAAGCAGCCACACAGGATCATGTTCTTGTCCGTTACGGTCACCTGGCTAAACTTTCTCCATTCAATTAACTTTCAAGATTTGTATGTTGAGTCGCCAGCCAAGTCAGGTTCAATATCTAGTGTGGGACAGGCTAACTAACGTAAGTACTGGACAACGTACGGAGGACTGCTGGAGTGCGTGATTTGGAACGCTAAAAACAGGAAAATTACACTTTTACAACTTCCTTATCCGGGTGAAACTCAACGTTCATTATATGTCATTATGCCATCACGTCAGTCACTTCCCCTGACTCCCGACGTTTTAAAGGTTGACGGTTTTCAGAGGAAACTTAAACTGTTTTTGTCGCCAATGTTTGGGAAATCACCGTGGAAGATAATGACATGTTCCAAAAACTCCCAAAGTTATAACTATACAAAGTTGAGTAGAGAATTCTATTTCCATGAAAGCCACTTCCCAATTTGCTGGAACTGTTCTTTCAATTTTTTCCATTCAAGGATCAGGACTTTGTTAAAATATTGCTGGGAAAAATATATGATGGAGCCATTCCAGTTCACGAACCGTACAAGAAAAGTACGAAATGGGTATATTGGTACGTACGCATAAATATCATCATACTGTCATCATTTCACACTTGAATTCAATGCATTCCATTCAATTCTCACACAAGCAGTATGACTGTAACGACGGCACTCCGACGACACCAACAACTCACCCAAACATAACGAAGGAAAAAGGGTGACAAAAGCTCATTTTTCGACCCAATGAGCTGATCTTAATCTCTTGTTTATTGACTGATGATGCTTGCAAAACGAAACTAGTTTTTTCTCTCTTTTCCCAATCCAACACCCAGTAATAACTTATGTGTTCAGTTCAGCCAACAACAAAGTTTACGGAAGTTACCACTCCAACTGGAAAAAAATCGTCTGATTTTCTTCAAAACATTTTGTTTTGTTTATTAAGTAAATACCTTTCATGCTTGTTGCCCATCATCACCATCTCGTAATTTGATAAATAACGAGATGAGAGGAATTTTTACCATTAGGAGAAAGCTACAGTTTTGCTCCGTGACGGTATTCACTTTTCCCCATCATCTTCATTAATAATTTTGTGACATTCCAAATTAGGAATAAACTAATTTCATAACATTAACGTATTCCAAGTCCCTCTAAAGAAATATTTTTTTTCAAAGCTCGGACATCTCTCTTGGCTCCTAATTAAAAAGAAAATTTGAGTTCCTCCTCCAAAAAATTTTCCCACTCTGCTATAACAAGTAGATTATATTTCTAGCTAACCTTAACTTCTCTCGTTTCATTGCCTTCATCAAGATCAACATCATCATCCTTACGATATAGCATTACACAAGGTTGGATATTATCCTTTCCCCTTTTTTTTCCTTGTGCCCTTTCTCTTCGCAAAAAGAATTAAGTGGTGAATGTCTGTCACTTTTAATGAGTAATTGCTTTCCCCTTCCCCAAAAATTTCATAAAGCTGAAATTTCAACCCTAGAGCCGAGAAATTCCTTTGTAGGTAAAAAAAATAGGCTTAATATGAAAAATAGACCTTCTTGATTTTCCCTAAGCCCTGTTCATATCATCGCAAAAAAAGTGTTTATTCTAGGAACATGAGAAAATAAATGAAACAGTATCCCATTTGAGATTAAAATTTTCTTGTTAATCTAATCATCCAGTTTTCTCGCTCTCCCTTGATGCTTCTTGGGAAGGGGAGTGTTAAGAATGTTCATAACTACACGTTTATATCTGCGGGGAGTCTCCATCCAGCAGGGGAGAAGTGGAGAAAGGAGCTTGGCTGAAACAGGGCCAGTTTTCATGCATAGATTTCTTCTTCTTCTTTTTTTTTGCTGGAAGCTTCCGCCATCAAATGTTCTCAAGTAGGGAGAAATTCCAGTGTACTTGGGTGGGAACTCCGGAACCATGCTCAGATTCCGCTCCCTGCTTGTAGACAATATTGACGCCGACAACATTCCTTTTTCTGGAGAGGGCCAAGAATTTTGTTCTCATTTAACTTTTCTTCTGATCCATTGCATACTGCGGGAGTCAGAGTCTCACTCCGGCTTTACGTATACATTATATTCAAGAAACTCATATAAATACATGGAAGGAGTTGCTGCTGGCTTGCTCTAATCCAGACTGACAGAAAATTGCATATTAATTTGATACAGAATGCGCTCCAGCAGCTTCTTCTTAACGAAATAAACAACACTTGACGGAATTTCCAGTTTTCTACGATGATGATGATCATCATCCTTCCCTCCAAAAAAGTTTCTTCCCCTCTTCATCATCATCTGAATAACGGCATGCTTTGAATTCCAAAAAAAAGGATACAAGGATCCAATGTCAACATCAAGTGGCATGGCATAATATTAAATCATATAAGGAATCCATTGACTCACTAACAACTTTGTCCGTTTTACAACATTCCAATTTGAATTTTGTAAATCCTGGCTAGAGTATGAACTCAAGTATAGTTCGATTACGTATTATTTTTTTGACAACCTATCCTCACATATGAGCTCAACCTGAGGGCTTCATGGTTACAAAACCTTTTATTTTTAAACATCCATTTGGTAAATATTAATATTTTCCCGTAAACAATTTCATTTCATGTAAACCAGATTAAGTCTTCAGAAGAGGAAAAAGCAATGGACACGAAACGAAATTTTTGTTATTGCCCAACGAAATAATTATAACCAAGGATTACATCCAGTCCTGACTACAATGAAATGATGATGACTAATGAACTAAGGGATTTGCCAACTAATTTATCCCGGAGTTGGAGTGACTCTCCAAAATCCACCAGCAGCAGCAGTGGCAATGCTAACACTCCTGACGGGTTTTTAGTCGGCTGAAAGAGCTTGTCCTGTCAGTCTAGCTGGAGCTGGGATGAGGCTCTCTGCCTCTCATTTGTACATACCTACGCACATATTGCACTGACGATAAATCCAAAAAAGAAAAAAAAGAAGAAATCCACTGTATTCACTTATATGTATGTCATTCTCAAGTAGTATAACTAACCGTATTTTGTATATTATTATTTATCTCGCCTTATTTTCCTCTTTTGCATTATAAAAAAGCAATATAAAATTGAACAATAATCTCTTCCATATAATATATGTGTTTGAGATTAAGGCAGCCCTCATTTATCTATGTCAGAGAAAAAAGGAGTTGGCAAAAACTGATGGATGAATGCCTTGTCTCCGGTGGAGATAGGATCATGGCTGGTGCACATATGAAAATTCTACTGTTATTTTGCTGATTAGCTTCACATCATCCTGTTCCTGTTTTTTTTAGTTTCAGCTTTAGGTTGTGTTTTTTTTTGCAAATTGACGCTGGGAAAACAGAGTGCGCAAAAAAAGAGATAGGAAGGTTTGGAACCTGCCGTTCATGGCTTTACAGGCACAACCTAAATCTCAGACATGGGATTAGTTTATGTATCATCATTATCATCACCAACAGGGAAAATTATTTTGTTTTCCGTGAATTTTCTGTGCAATTTTGAAAGTGGAGGAAATGAGGCAAGATTATTTGGAAGCTTCAAGTTATTTTTTCCACCCTGCCTGCCATCAATAAATCTTCATCATTGAAACTAGGGCTCCCCTTAACATTTATCCCTGATCATCACTATTACTTACTCACTTACTAGCGTAATATAATTAGAATAAGTATAACACAAAAAAAATTCCTCGAGATAATTGAATCACAGCAAGGAAAAAAATATTTCAATTAACAAAAAACACGCAAGCACGGACTAATTACATTTCGGAAGATTGGAGTCTCATCAGCATTTTAAGTTGAGTATGTAGGTATGTATATATGACTACTTCCTCAATTTAAAACATTTAACTGGAGTTGAGCAACTGGGAGGATGAGAACCAGAGAAAATTTCATTTTCAACTTCCCTTATCGCAAAATCAGCGGCTAACATGGCTAATAGCATCTTCTAGGAATGACTTAATTTTCTCGGTGGGAAGGAGCTCCAAGTCTGGATTTGGATTCACGGGAAAGGAAATTTTCTTTCTCATGTTTTTATTTACAACATATTTACATAAATACTATTCTCTAGGAAAAACTAACAAGTTTTTTTTAGGAAAAAAAAACTGGAGATTTCCATAAAATATATTTTTTATCATCCTTGACGACTGTAAATGAACAGAGATGAGTTTACTTTCACGCATCTTAGTCCCTTTTTCAATTTAATCTCTGAGGAGAACAGAAAACCTGACTCACTGAAGAAAAAAAAGCCCATCACGTCTTCCTCCTCCTTCGTCTGTTTTGCTTTTCGGAGCGTATCCCAAATAGAAAAACTAGCCGCAGTGCACAGGGCTCTTATCATTTTATCCTTGTATCATAGTGAACATAATATACCACCTCTACTAAACAAATCCAGCCGTATCCCTCCAACAACCAACCGCCACAGCCACCAAGGAAAACTTGTTGGAGGAAAAAGATGTTGCTGATATATCCCTCATCTTTCTTGTTTTCTTCCACTTCTTCCTCCAAACCTCAACCCTTTTCTCTTCCTCCACATGTTCCTCTCCTACTCATCAGTGGAATTTTCTGCGAATGCTAAAGCATTTCTCTAGATCTCTTTGCTTATGCTCCTTCTCATGTAAGATGAGTTTTCCCTCAGCGGAAAAACTTGGCATTAATGAGATCTTCAGGGGGTTATCCCAACCCGTAATAATATTCAGAAGAAAAAAAGCGGCACACAAGAAGAAAAACATATTATTTGAGAAGAGATCAGCTAAAGCCCTTTCTTCCCACAAGAAAGAGGAAAAGAAAAAAAAGCATGCCTTCTTTACTTTCATGTCCTTTTTGGAGGAGAATCTCACTCACTCATCCATATTCTCACAGAGCCTTTACGACTTGTTCCAGTTTTGCTCAAGTAGTGCTGGGGGATTCCTGTGATCATTATGGTTATGTTGTATAATAGAATGGTTGTGCAAGAATCTGTGCCAACAACTGAAACGCTTTTTCTTGTGGTCCAAGTTGTAGTAAGTATGTAAAGCAGTATAAGTAGGAGCCCACATTGTCTGCCGAAATCAGCCTCCAAGGATGGATATTAAAGCCAAAGGACTATTGTCTATGATAAAGTGCAATGTGCTATTTTACATGTTAACATTATTGTGTAGTATGTACTCCCATCATCATTTTCCGCAAACATTTTCCCAGTACAGCCTATTTTATCGCGATGATAACTGAAACATATAATATGAACCGTCAATAACAACATTGCTAGAAGAGGTATACAAAATATGGACAGTTTCTCAATATAAAATTGTACCTTTCAAATTAAAAAAAAAATAGAAAATTACGCAAGGAAAAAAATTCTTTTGCCATTAAGATTGCTCCAGCTTTATATTGACTTTCTGAGGAGGAAAACACATTTTATTCACTAAACTAGTTGCAGAAATTACACATGTTTCATCCAGTATTTGAATGAGTGGAGTGAGTGAAACTTTTTTACTTTTCACTCCCGTAGCCATAGTACTCACTCCTTCCTTTCCCAGAAGAAAGTTGTTTTTAGAAAAAAAAATTTACTTCTGAAGGAACGTGACACGGCTCATGAACTCGTTGCGACAAAATTCCTCTTTTTTTCATTTTTCTAGTGTATGTAGCTGAGCAACATCATTGAAAATGAAGAATTTACTGACTGGGGCTCATTCAGCAAAACTTTTAAATTCCTTTCTCCTCCTCAAATTGAATGGAAAATGTATAGGTTTTGCTGGAAGCTATGTATATGCACACATTCACAGACACTCAACCAACAAAACTAATTTGAAGGCTTTTAGTCTTAAGTTAGTTTTCTCTTCTCGGACAGAAAGTTTTTAGTGGCATTGCATTGTTTTCAATTTGGAGCATGGACAGTCCATGCATTTCTTAAGCAAATTTTTATCAAAAAGTATGTCAGTTCCATTAAAAAACACACATCAGAAATCTAAAGGTGCAGATTTTTGTAAAGAAAATGCGGATTTTTGATGTGGTGACGAAATATTTTCTGGTTTGTAAATCATGAGGATCATGATCACAGCTTTTATCGATTCTAGGTCATATTGCCTTATGGAAAATTGCCCTATAAGCACAATTGCCCTTGTATTTTGTCCCAAATGAAAATTTACCCTCACTGTAAAATTACCCTCAATGCAAATTTACCCTCTCTGGAAAATTACCCTCAATGCAAATTTACCCTCTCTGGAAAATTACCCTCAATGCAAATTTACCCTCATCAGAAAATTCCCTTATATGCATATTCTTCTCATAAAACTACA
>JAQGAI010000770.1:0-17723 GCA_034696905.1 Lepidocyrtus violaceus
TACACACGTAGTTAAGAATTAATGCCTTACATATTTACTCCACTGAATAAATATTGAGATATCGTTAATATGAACTGCCGAACTTATCCCCGAACATTTCTTTAATCATTCAAGTAGTTTAGTAATTACCCACCTATTCATTTAATATTTAACATAACTACATAGAAGGATCCACCTTCATCCACATAGTTATACCTCTGCAGTTTCCCTATCATTTGACGGTGAACCTGAACCACTGAACCAATTATCGGTGCTCTATCCCCGTCGCAATTGCATTACCCTGTACCATATCCTTTCACGCACGTACTTAAAGAGAGTTTAAAAAAGGAAATTGAGGATCTAGCAGAAGTGAGGTTGAACGTGATAAATTCATCCAAATCCTTTTAAAAGTCACAAAGAAGAGGTCATTGTATCATTATGTTGTTGTGTGTGTCTGTGGCTGACTGATGAACTCATGCTGTAAAAATGTGCGTGGAGTAACAGCATCATTCAAAGACGTTTTCAACAACCGTTTCAAGACAGGAAACACAGTTTTCTTCTGCTTTGTGTGTGCTCCCATTTATATGCGTTGATGCTTTTGGGTGTGTGAATAAAAATGTTGGTGAGACGGAGAAAGGAGGAGTTAGACGATCAGTAGGGATGCAACATCTTGAAAAAATCCTCCCCATTTCACTCTGGGATAGAACCAGTTGGCATTCCCCAACCTCATCCCACCCACTAGGCTTTCCTATTCCAGTTTCTCATCTGCAGACGCAGTGAAAAAAAAGGCTCAAAAAGGTTTCATACTCTCCAAACATGAATTGCGATCGATGATGATCATTCTCAACTTACGAAATACGGCAAAGTAAGTACAAAATGCAGCGTAGACAATAATATCATGTGAAAAAGAACAGAAACAGAAATGACAGATAAGAATACTCTTTCAGAAAGAAAAGGACTCATACATCACAGCAGAAATTGTTTCAGTTACGGGTGAAGACTCAGGGAGTCAACACAGGTTACCGATATTGTTCAAACAATTTCTCTGAATCCTCTATTAAAACTTGAAACCGTGCTTTAACTCCCTATGTATAATTTAATAGCGTTGCGGGTTATTTCCAAGACATATTTATTATTTCTCTTTGAGGAATTCAAAAGTACCGTGTTGAACAGGCAGATAAATTGAGAAGTGAAATTTCACAAGAAATTGATTTCATCCCATCCCACTCAGTAAACTGTAAGCAATCCCACTCATTCAAAACATGAATATACTGGAGTGCAATTAACTAACAAGCAAAATGAACTGCGAGGAAACGTCGCGTAGGACTGATCGCTACCCGGATTATTCCTCCACCGGTGAAAGTGGTTGGTGTGGGGTTGGGGATGACTACTACAACGAAAACAACTACCTTCCCAATGATAGGCACACTGTAGCAGTGCCAAGTGAGCCTCAATCTTGTGCAAATTATTATGACTATCACCATCATCCCCATCAGAGCCATCACCTTCAGCCAGCAGGTCTCAATTCTCCAGCGGTAGCAGGCGTAGAGGCAATTACGCCAGCGCTGCAACCCCAAGTATCGAATTTCCCCAAAAAGCGAACCCCTTCGGAGGATGTGTATATAATAGCAAGTGCAGGTAGCGGAGCCGGCACAACAAACAATAACAATTACGAGCCAAAGTCTCCATCAACCGCAACATCTCCTTGGAGCTACCATTCCTTCTACCAAAAGAACCCTTCTAGTCCAGCAAACACTTCCATTGGGTCATCACCCCCACCTACTCAGCTTCAGCCGTCGTCTCTACAAGGTGGAGTAAGTACTTGTGGTGGGATTGTGTCCCCGAAACCGGGACGGCCCAGCTTTAAGAGGCGAAATACTGCGAACAAAAAGGAGAGAAGACGGACTCAATCAATCAACAACGCTTTCGCCGAGTTAAGGGACTGCATTCCGAATGTTCCTGCCGATACAAAACTGAGTAAGGCACTTTTGCTAATTTTCAAACCATTTTTTTTGTCAGCATTGCTTTTGAGTATGGTATGGAGCAAGACAGTCTTCATTTAATTGAGCATTGACAGAGTATAATACAGGTATTACTAAACAAAACAAAACATTAAATTGTGTAGGTACATATTTGAATAGCAATTGTCATTTGGGTTGCATCATAATTATGAATATGAAAAGCCCTGTGCAATAAAAATGACTATTTACATATGAATCATGATCCACCATTATACTTGTTGTCAGAACATATATGCCATTTGCTATTTTGGGGTGTAAATTATTTACCGTCAATAATTAGTACTATATCATTGTTTGTATTCTGAAACGACAAAACATGGTCATTGATAACTTGTCGCCTTTCTTAATGATTTAGTGAAAAAGAGAAACGTACTTTACACTGGAATTGTATTTAAAGAAAGAAATTTATAGGGAAACGTATAGTGTTGTACTAAGAAATGCTAACTGCAAATCAAATTGAATCTGAATCGAATGCTAACTGTCATTCATCGTCAGAATATATTTTTTTTTTAAATAAGAAGGCAATTCAAAATTTTAGTGAAATTTATTAAAAACAATCGTGTTGTACAGATTAGTATAAATGCGTAGCATCCTGAAATGGATAGTTGGGGTAATGTGAAACGTCATGCAAAACGCACAGTTAGGGTTGAAGCTTTCACCCAACCAACGCTGATTTCTTTGCTTAAGTATTACCCATGATAACTTTTTCGATTTGACATGAAGTTACAGTAACAGCAACAATATCATTCTAGAACTATCAGCGTTAAAATTATTATGATTAATTCTCACACTAGGTATTTTTCAATCCATATATTATCTATATCAAATAAAACGTGTCAAATAATTTCTCGAGGAAGAGAGAATTAAGTATGAACATATATTTTAGTTTTTATTTCAAGGGATTCAAGGGATAGATAATACATGAATAAAATAGATATTTAAACAATCAGTTATTTAAGAGTTTAACTGGAGAACGGCACGCACAACAATCAAGTTTCCCCTGTTTCCTGTTTCAAAATACAGGCATTTAGAGGCCATTGCCCTTATTTTTTTATAGCTGACTGACGGACGTTTCCACCCATGAATTTGATTTCAAATATACAATTTAAAGTCAGACTCACTCAGATCGATGGGAATCAATTGCGAAATAATGCTGTTACGAGATTACCAAGGACCCGCTCCCCTCCGTTTAGTTTGCTGTTAGCTCCCTCATTGTAAGATCATTAACTGAAATACGATAAGTGTAAGTAACAAATAAAAACTAACAGTTCATTGGCATGATGAACCGCTTCGAAAGAGTAAGTGAATGTTAAGAAAAAATATGCATATCACTTAAATTTGGATTTTTTTTTTTGAAAATGCCAACGGGAATCTGAAGAGTTGGTGGGACCCTTTTTCATTTCATTTCTATAAACAAGTGTCAAAATGAGAGGGAGGCGGAAGATTAACTTTTAAAATATAATCTGCTGCTTGCATTTCCATTTAAAAACAAAATGGTACAAGTTCAAACGCTCCATACATATCCCGTCTCGTAATTTATTATTTAATCCTACAAAAAAAAGTTTCGGCTAGTGACATTACATAAGTTTTGGAAGAGGATGCCGAAAAACACTCACTGGGACTGGGATGCTCTTTTAGCTCCTGCGAAGGCGTTATGTATCTGTATCTTGTGCTGTGCTGTTTAAAAAGGTTGAAGCTCACGAAAATTTGAAGGGAAAAGGTTTTTCATGAAAGAAGATATTTTTTTGTGTCGCCTCTCCTTTTAACTTTGCTCTTTGAGCATAATCCACTCGGCTGTCGGTATGAAGTAAATATCGAAGCTCAAAATAACTTGATGATATGAATATGATGATTGTGGTAAAGTTGTAACTTTGCAAAATGGATATGAAAATATAAGCTTATATACATATCATGTAGTTCGCCTCTCATGCAGTCTGGGAATCAGAGATCAAAATTCAATAATGATATATGTTGGGGAGGCAGGCGTAAAGTATATTATTTGCTCAATTGAACATCTCCATTTGGAGGGTGGAAAGCTAAAACGCAATCGGACTCTCATGAAAACGAAAACTGTGTTGCTGCTTGCTGTTGTTCACTCGACCATAGAAAATTATAAAGCTAATGAGGGTGAGAGTCCTCAAGGTTTACTGCTTGGAGTAGATTGTATGCAGAAAATTTTACTCCGGTTCGGTTATTGTGGAAGCAAAGCACAAATACTGACAAATATTTTCCGTGCCCTCAACTCTATTAACTTAATGAAGACGCTAATTTAATTCTCCCTTATTACAGGCAAGATCAAAACACTGAGATTGGCCACGTCCTATATAGCATATTTATCAGATGTGCTGACTGGGGACGACCCGCTGAGAACCCCACAAGCTTTCACCGCAGAAATATCGAAAAAGATGGGCCGAGGGGATGAGAAACGGAGGAAAGAGCTGCTGGTAAGTTTTTCACCAAATTATTGCTAACCACAAGTGCTAGTGGGATCCTTTCCCTAGATTAGAAGATTGTCTATTGCACAGACAGAGAAATAATAAAAGGGTAGGGACAATTGTTCATTTTTCATCACTTGCTCTCGCTCTGTTTCCCTCGATTTGATTATCATCACATAACAATAAATAAAATTGCTTTACTGCGGACTGTCGTCATTGCTGAAGAATTGTTTTTATGGGAGAGCCAAGTCGCGTTACATGAAAATGCTGTTAGAATATTAAACTAAACAGTGAAGTTGAACGGAGGTCGTATTGTTGTCGTATGATGCTGGGAGCTGAAATGAAGTTTAGCACGGCTCTGTGCTGTGCTGTACTGTTTCTTTAAAGGCAAGATTTTATCCACAAACGCCATGGCATCATCACACAATCACCCAAAGTGTTAGCTAATGAGCTAAATTATCAACCAAATTAAATTACCCAAACTTAAACTTTTTATAGGAGCTAGGCACAACACCACGAAGTCAAGTACTTTTGTACAATTTTTTCTGTTGTGGTAATATTGGTAGTCTCACAATGCCCCAATTTTTTCTTACAAATCTAACCAATTGAGAAATGAAGCACGCAATAAATCGATTTTCTCAGCATTAACTATTAATGGAAACAAATAAAAAGGAACAAACTGAGTTAAGTGAGATTACTTAAATTTAATTAGTCGACTTGTTAAAACAAAATCTAGTCTTAATATCCATGAGTCCATCCCTCAACCCTACATATGAAAAAAGGAGCACAAAGCGCTTTGTTGGATAATGTTGCTCCAACAAATTCTACTTTATCATCAATAATTAATTGATGATTGCGAAAACAAATGCGCAACTACAACACAATTCATATAATGTATTAAAAACTAGATCCGCACTTCAAAAAAGGGAAAATATTCAAACTCACAACAACCCGATTTCATATGTAAACGTCATAACGGTATGATTCTTTTGAATATTATTCAGATGCAAGAACTGGCTGGTGCTGGTGTAAAACGACATGAAGACAACCGGAAATCCAAGGGAAGAACTGGATGGCCCCAACATGTGTGGGCTCTCGAACTCCAAAATTGAGAAAGAGCAAACAAAAGTTTTCAAAACAACAGGATTCCATATTTTTTTAGTTACTTTTGTCCATATTAAATACAGGAATGCGTTTTATCTAGTGTAGTATATTTAAAGTCTTGTGTAAATATTTATGTGTAGTTATTTACCAAGTTTAGTAGTATTTTAAAGTAAGCAATGACCTAATATTTCGGTACTAGTGTATATATGTATAACAGTGTTTCCAGTCCTTCAAATGTTAAATGTCAGTAGTCAATGTTTCAATTAAATATTCTATGCATGTATTTATGGAATAAGAAAAGATGGAACAAATTAAATAAAGATGCTGTAGTTAATTAATTTATTTATTTTAGATGATAAAATACAGTTTTTAAAATCGCGTGATGAGAATTGCAGAAAAGGAACATTATTGCATACGATCGATACAATTATGTAGTTCAATTTTTTTAACAAGGCAAACACAAAAATTAGATGTAGTAATAATTTGTTTATGATTGAAAACTTTATTTATTAAACTATTAGTTTGTAAATTGGCATTTATTACGTTCATGATGCATGATTTTTTACACCGATTCTTGTAAAGAGCCGATACCGACTTGTTACCGATAAAGTAATTACTGTTGGCGACACCAAGTTTCTCTCCTGTGGTTGTTCTGTTGGTGTCGGTATTTTTCTGCGATGGACACGGCTTCCAGCAGCACCCCTTCGACACTTCCGATCGATTTCGAAGTACACTCGATAAACCCCTTTGCCTTGATTTTCTTTTGAAGCTGCTTCCCCTCCTCAGTAGGGATATGGGTGTTGGAGGGCGTCCTAAAATCCGTTTTTGTTCCTAAATGGAAACGATATTACTTGTATGTATATATCATACTACTTTAGGAAACTCGCTTTTAGATACAAGGCGGCTGTTGTTAGGCAAACCCCACTTACCTACTAACAGAGTAGGGACGGTGGGGCAGTGCTGTTGTAGCCAAGGTTCCCAGAAGGAAGTTATGTTGTCATACGACGTCCTGTTATTAACGGCGTAGTTCAGGAGGACGCAGTCGGCCTGCCAAAATAGAGAAATAGACGCCATATTGGTTTAATCTTAATAGTACCAACTAGCTTTATATTTTTCCGTGATTTTAATGCCGAGAGAAGATATATATGCTGACTTTGGCAAAAAGGTGAAAGTGGATTTTGCACCTTTGTTCCACATCAGAGGTATCCCACAACACCACCGGTAGGGCTTCTTCGTTAATGTTAATGGTTACCTTGTGCTTACCCCTGTTTCCGTGAAATGTTATCCATAAGAAAAATCAGCATTAGTTAAGAGAAACTAGTTAAATATGTAGGTATATTTAAAAAGTTTTATTTCAAACTTTTTACACTGCAATTATCATTCAGTTCATAATACGTACAATGTGGTCGGCCCAAAGGTCAAGTGAGAGATTCCAGTAACGAAAGATTCGCACAGTGCGGTTTTACCCACCATCCTACAAATGAAAGGAGGGATGATAATAATAGCTTATTTTGATTCCTAAACGTTTTTTTATGATGCATAAGTCGTTCATTCAGGAGCACTCACGAATCCCCTGCTAATACCAAGTTGAAAGGCTGAGGCTCCTGTTCCTGTCCGCTACTGGAACTGGAAGTACTGGAACTTTTTCTCGAAGTCATTATGTATGAAGATGATCTATATGGAACTAACAAAATATATGCTAGGCGATTCAACTTTAACATAAATAATAAAAAGTTTCTATTCAGTAAAGTCAAAATCATGCATCCTTAGCTGAGGCCAATGCTTAAAAAAAAAGACAGAAAATTTGTTTTTTATTTTGCATATGAAATTCGCTTACCGTTAATTATCAAAAAAAAAACAGGGTTAACTGCCTTTCTCAAATCGGGGCACCTTCTTGATTCAAAAAGGAATAAGGAAAACGAGCGTCGACAGAGATAAGGCAAAGTGTACTTCTATGTTTGAGCACTTTTCTTTTCCCCGTGCAAGAACTGTAAGAATGTTTCTAAATTATTGAACTCTTCCTGGTTTCTGTTCAAGATGGGGTATTATAATACGTATGCCACACTTCCATTAATAATTGTGACTATTTGATTCGAAAGAGTAGTTAAATAAAGCTACAATATACAAAGTTGAAATTTGCGTCGTTGTACACGTAGCATTAGCTTTCAAAGCAAAAAAGAAACGAACGATGTTGACGCATTGTCATTGCCACAGAAGTTGTTTACCTACTTACCTATTTTTAACGATTCCATTCTAAGAAACTTGCGCATATTCAAAACTGAGAAAATTTTCCAACCTGTAAAATCTTCAAATATAGCCGAGCTTTGTTTAACTTTCGGCGTACCGTTTTAAGGGGTGGAGGCCAGCTATGGGTGGAGAACAGCTAAAATTCATAGTTTGGATTGAAGGTTAACCACTGCTACAGTGTGCTAGTAATCTTTTCTGTTGTACTAATTTGCGGACTTTCTCCTACTGTTGGAAGCCCAATCTAAAATAAACCGGAACTGTATTATTATATGTATTATAAATACCTATATCCCTCCCGTTATATTGACTTTGTCCCTCCCTTGCAATCATTTTCACACCATTAAACATGAAAAGGTCGGTACTGTTTTACTGACCTTGTCCATAATTTTGCATTTACGTTTTCCAGTCATGTTCACGCAAGTCAAATTTTTAGTATTTGGCAAGAGTATTTCAAGAAGTCGGCTATAATTTTTGAGAGAGGCCATACTTGAAGGTTTTATGGTATATGTTAACAAATAACAATTCATTTTTCTGACGTAGACGGTGGGTTGAATACATATAACATATATATATCTAAACTCGAGACATCCGTTATAGTTGTATAGCTTTTTAATGCGACCTTTACTGAAGTATTTTTAAATTTGCTTATAGTGAAAACGAATGGAATAGTCCGATGCTAATTAAAATTCTGGAATTTGTTTTTGCATTTTTGTACGAATTCAAAATTCATGAATTGATTTGGCTTTGCTAGGCTATTAAATGGAAATATTTTGGAAACAATTATAGTACATGCTACATACCTCTACATGAAAATCTGCATAAATAATATAATGGCCACCTGCGTTAGAATGCAAGTGTTCGGTGGAAGCCTAATCATTCATTAATCGAATCGTTTGGATTAATTTGCATCCGCTGGGGAAAAAATCTTTCCCTGCTCTTCCACGTCCTCATATCTCGTTTTTCATAAGATGCCATTTGTCTTTGTACGTACATGGCCACCTGCTCTCGATTAATTTACTTTCGGACGACATTTTTCGGCATTGTAATAGGCATTTATAAAAAGGCAATAAAAATAAAAATTCGGGTGACATTTCAATACATTCCTTCCTGGTTGTATTCAAAAGCATTTCAACGCAATTTTCATGTTGACACGTAATTAATTTCGCCTTGACTTTATTGGCTGATTCACATTTTTGTCGCAACTCGACGATTACATCGATAAATGACCTTCTTCTGGTTTTTCCTTTCAATCAACAACCGAGTTTTTCTTTTGACGCAATATTTCAACACAATTGCAGTTGGGCCATCGAATGCATGTCTGAGTCTATTAATTTCCTAAATCTAAAGAAACCGGTCATTAACAGCGGTCGTATAATATTTTATGATGAACGACATTATGACATACATGAAAAACATTGATGAGACTTAGCAATTTATGAAATTCCATTTCGTCACACGTGATACGTGACCACTGGCAAATTAAATTCTCAAGTATATGTATAACATTCATGAGAAAAAATGTTAAAAACGGAAAGATATTTCATTTATAACACTAATATTTTCGAAAATTAAACTATAAAGGAAAATGACAGATGACCGTTTCTTTTGTTATGCATTATTCACATGAGAACAAGTCCTGAATTGTATAGATATGCTTGAGTAAATGTTACGCGATCATTTTCAACTAAAATTAAAATCAATAATTGTTTTTTATCTTCCTTGCAATAAAATTCTTAAAGTTCGATTGGATTTTAATTTGCTTTTCATGACATTTGACATTTGTTTGGACATTCACAATATAATGACTAGATATACCGTAACCGTTAGCCGCATTTCACAATGGTCCAGAAAACAAAACCGTTTTTTAAACCCGAACTTGCTCCATTTCCATGTTTGGACGGGATTCCTCCCCGTCTTTTTTACTTTTAAGCAGCTTGAGAAGCCCCAATCGAATTTTATAGAAGCCCCAACAGGTTATACCGTGAAGCAGCCCAACTCCTACCATCCCACCTAATACATGCAAGCAGGTCACTTCCGGCTCATGTCTCCAATTCAAAACAGGATAAATATAGTCCTTCTCCTTCCCATCCTTCCCGAGATCGTATTCCCCACCAGCCTTGTCATAAATATAGCTGTAAAGTGAGAAGATAGACAATAATCCAACCGGAAAGAGGGAATGCGTCAGTCTGACCGGGATGGCCACCATAAATGAGTCAATCAGAACTAGCAGAGCCACTCCAGAGTGGGAGATGAACTTCCCTTTGAACTCCGAACAGGCCAGGGTGTAATGAGCTGAAAATTAAATGATTTGGCATACAAATTAGTATTACAGTAACTATTTTTAATTGCATTTAAGGAGGTTTGATTGTTTTCAGACTTACTGTCTTTTAAAGTGATGGTCCAATAACCGATCACGGCGCCGTATGGGAGGGTATGGCTGATATTCATTAGAATCCATATGACTTTCTCTAAAGCTGTGATTCTGCCCCCGCCACCATCGACATCCCCTCCGGAAATTGTAGATTGTGCGGGGTCTGTATTTTCCACCGAACGTTCCTTATTGGATGCTCGTGTAAATTTCTTCCGGGAAACCTTCCAACTCATGTAAAGGAAGTAGAGGACCCCATAAGCCGTTTCGGTCCAGAAGGACCAATTGGTCAAATAAAGGAAGACCAAATGGGATTCGCAAATTGTGGAGAAGGTTAAGGAGGAAACCAACATGATCATAAAGACCAACCGATAAATCAGATAAGATGTGGAAGGGTGGCCAGCGTCGTCCCACTGTACCCCAATAAAGTATTTTTGTTAAAATTCATTATGATTTTGTTACTTTCTATTTAAATTTTCACTAATAAATATAAGTATACCTGGCTGCGATGAAAGGCTTGGGAATCCGCAGTGTGGAAGCCGAAGTCTTTCACCAGCCAGGCTAGAATCCCCATCCAAGTCATGGTGATAGTTTCTTCAATCAGTGGGCAGTATGAGGGCAGTGCTGCTAAAAAGCGTAACCGATGTCGACGAATTTGTACCGGGAACTGCAGAATATAGGACGAAATTCATGAATTTATGGACCTGCATACAAACTGCATTTTACTGAAGTGATGCGTAAGATGATAATTACGTTTGGTGCAATATATCCATTTTTAATAGCATTTGACTATTTATTTTCACTTATATTAGGATTGCATACAATAGTACAATAGTTTTATTATAAAATTTTACGTAATACTTTACATGGTGGCTCAAACGAGTTACATTATACCTAAATAGTCCACATTAAAATTAATTTGGAAATACACTCTTCTTTTTCTTTCAACATAATTATAATGTCGCAATGCACGAATAACCTTTACAAAAATGAGAAACATGATGTTTTTTAAATTACATTACAAAGATGCCGATTAGTTATTACTTAATTGCATACTTAATATTGCATAAATTCTACAACTCCCGATATAAATTTTTTTTAAAGAAAGCCAGATCATATATATCTCCATGTTTTTATAATTAAAGTAAAGCTATTTTTCTACGGAAACTTTCAGTTAGTAAATAAAGAATTATAATGATAATGTTGGGGGCGAATGTTTCCAGAAATTGTGAATGATATGCCTATGTTTGAAGGAAACTTTTTGACTCAATTTAAACCAAACGATTAATACATACATATAAATAAACCCATTAACGTCCTGTCTCATTAATATCATGTTTGAAGTCCATACATAGCGTTAATACGCCAAAAGATTGTATTTGCACTATAGAAAGAAAATTTGAGTACTTCATTGACGGAAAGTAAATCAAATTACTGTTTTTACAGATAAAGTATCAGTAAGGACATGTCAAGCATTATTATAGACACTTAAATACTGGCAAACTATGTACCGTTTTAATGGTATAAAGATGTGAACCAGCATTTAGGCTATCGTAATCACACCCAATTTTCCTATAACACCAGGTGTGGTGTCGAAAAAAAAAGGTAACAATAAGTTCACATTCGAGAAACATTGTGATCATTTTGGTTTACAACGAGAAACGTTCGATTCTGTTTCTAATCTGCTAGCTAACAAACGCTTCCTATAAAGAATTATTCCGATACTAAATATTACGTCTATAATTAGAATAAAAACCACCGTACTGTTTACAAGTAATTAGCAGGATAAAAAATTGGGATATGAGTGGATTGATTACTGACTCTACGACAGAAGTATGTAGGAGGGGGCTCCCTCAAGTATACCGCTCTGGGCCCCACCGATTTATTAGTGGTCTAGCAACCTTCAGGAAACCATGACAAACTGCCGCTGCCCACAGAAGTGCCTGGAGGAAGAAGCCAGGATGGGGAAAGAGGAAGGGCCACCCCGCAAACATGCTTATCCTCTGCATCCTGGATACCTGGACGAAGGAGGTGGGCAACATGTACTGCATGGCCAAGGAGTGTGCCAAACGATGGGGGACCCACTCCCAAGCCATAAAGGAAAAGTACCAGCGGAAGTACTGCGCCAAGGCCTAAAGAACTCCACGGTCTGCCAGAAAAGGAAGGGTACGACCGGCGTTCAGAAACATCTCATCTCACCACAACTCTCATCTATTCAATTTGAAACCCAACTTTTGTCATCTGTTATAAGCTCTACTTAATTAAGTTATTAAATTAAATATTATAGGAACAATTTTTAAACAATAACGTATATTAGAATTAGAATAAAACCTCTGTTATAAAAACATATAGCATTTTATATATTCCTGTCGTAGAAACAATCCACTCATACGCATTATATGGGCTTGCAATCAATAACTATAGATTCCTCCACGTCCTCTTCCTTCTTCGATATTATTCCATTGCCTTTACCTCACCAACCTTGTTAGATACTAGAAAAGGACCTGGTCGGCAAAAATAATTATCAAAGCTTTGGTTAGGTAAAAAATTAAGTTATCCAATTTAACCTAAAGTTGCATACCTATATATGTATGTTGTAATGCCGATGCTACAATTAACAAAATTATTATTAACTATTTAAGTTAAATTAATATGGTCAGCTTTGTCAATATACTACGATGGCGTGAACAAAATCATCAGGCAAGTCATAATAGTTCTTCTCGATGTTGACCAACATTAATGGTTCTTACTCCAACTGACTTACTCATCTACCTACATGACTCGGTATCTTAAGGTAGCTAGGCTAATAATTGAATTTGGGTGGATTCACTCTATAACAGGCATAATAACTTAAATGATTCTATCCTATAGTATTATATAATAATTAGTAATTCCTATAATATTTAAATGACTTAATTGACAAGAGTTTACAACGAAGGTCTTAGGTTGGGAATCGAATTAAGCTTGATGAGAGCTGCAGTGTAGATGATGAGATGTCCCTCAACGACGGCCGTACCCTCCCTCATCTGACAGACCGTGGACTCGGCCTTGGCTCAGTATTTCCACTGCTACTTTTCCTTGATGGCTTGGGAGTGGGCCCTCCATGGCTTGGCACATTCTTCGGCCATGCAGTACATGTTGCCTCCCTCCTTCGTCCAGGTGTGCAGGAGCAGACGACAAACATGTCTGCGGGGTGGCCCCTGCGCTTTCCGCACCAAGCTCTACCAATCGGGGAGGTCTGGGAAGGAATGCAATAGCGATTGAGGACCCAAGCCAAAAAGGATAAGTTATATATAGTTGTCTTATTCCTATGTATGTTATATTAACAATTATAAAGTTTCCTATAACTTAATATTCCTGTTATAGAATGAATCCACTTGTATCCTGCGAATCACTTGTAAACTAACAGTACGGTAGTTTTTGATTATCCTGATTATTGTACAGAACAGCCGACAACTTTGATTTCCCAATTAAAAAAATAAATATTGTAGGACTTTAGAAACTACGAGAGTTTGAATTGAATATGATATTAAGAAAGGTCAAAGTTTGAGGCTTCCAAAAAAAAGATAATTTTTCATTCAATTTAACTTGGCTGTGGAACACTTTCGTTCCCACTACCCTATTTGCACATGCCAACGTGCTATTTCTTATTCTACTTAAATCTATGAGCTTAGCATACAATTAATGAGAAAAATAGTTACATCAACAGTAAAATAAATATATTAGTGGACAGGAAAACATGAAATTGCCAATTTCGATACGAATGGCCACCAAGTACAAAAACTAGCTTATTAGTTTCAGATTCAATAACAATCCACCAGATTACAACTCTACTTCTAGTTTTAACGTTGGGTTATCACATTTTGGCTTTTTGAACGTTGCCATGGATTGCGACTTTCTATATGAAAATGTACAATACTATTCTTCAATAGTAAAAACGCGAAAAATTAAAAAGAAACTTTTAACTTAAACTTAAATAAATTATACGGAGCATAGCTTTAGCACCAAGCACAATAAAAAAACTCTGAATTAAAACTTATTTCATGCGCAAGTATACCTAACAATGGACAAACTCATCAACTAAGCTAGCATGGCCCTGAGATTATTGGACTGCGTTGCCAATGCGTGGCCCCACATGATAATTGTTAGGTACATAAGATTAGAAATTGCGACGTCGAGATGATTTCATCTTATCTTCTAGCTTTTTTCTTCATTCGGAGCATTTTCATTCGTTTTTCTTCTTCTTCCCGGCGTATATCTTCCATATCTTCTTGAATACCTAAAAGATTAACAAACAAAATGAGTAAGAGAAATTCATTCAAACATTTTAAAATTAAAAACAAAAGTTCAAATGCTTATTATTATTCATTTCAACACCAATAGCATACTAAAACTTACCTAGTTTCAAACTACGCTGCTCTTCACGTAGTTGTTCGGCAACTGATGATTCCATGCATTCGTCGTCACTGTCATCATCGTATCTTCTCCTGTCATATTTGAATATCCGGCTGATTTCTGCAGAGATGTTACCCAAGTCCACTTCCGAATCATCAATAAAGTCATCCATTTCTGAATCGTACTCCTCATCGCTGTCAATAACGGCCCTACCTGTTGATTCATTAAAAACACAGTAAGTTAGTCAGAAATTATTTTGATTTTGAAGCAAAGTTACTCGAATCATTGCATAACAATGTATTACCTTTGAACTTAGGTTTCATTCTGTGGGGCGGCGGATCGTCACGCATACGAGGCGGACTTCGTCTCGTGGGCATATCCCGACGTTGTGGTGGCGGTTGTCTATCACGATTTAATGGTTTTTGATCGTAGTGTCGATCTGGCGCTCCTCTCGAAACATTTCCATCACGACTTCTTTCTCTAACTTCATTAGATCTTACTTGAGACGTCATTTCCCTACTACTAGAAGGCTTCATTGGTTTCCTGGAATCGCTGGATTGAGGTAGCTGCTTGCGTGGTTGGTCCCTGTCCCTGCTAATTTCTTTCTTGCCTTCAAATGCTGATAAATAGCGAGGCCTTTCCTTAACCAATTCCATCACCTTTTCGACTTTCTTCGCGGTTTCGGGTTTTGGATGATGACCGTTTGATTTCTGCGTAGGTGGAGGATCTCTTTCCCTAGGCTTAGAAGTGGACTGAGAAGATGAGGCATACTGGGGTGAGCGACTGATTTGCTTAACCTTCTCAACTGCTCTAGACGTTGTGGGGCTGTAGGATGATTTACTTCCATTCACTTTCGGCGATGATAAACTGCTTGGTTTAGAAAAAGATGAAGAGTGGCCGTTTGTTATTGGTTCACTTGGTCTTGCTTTGCTAGTTTGACTTGTTGATGCTTTTACATGCTCCACTTCAGCTATTTTGGGTTTCTTTGGCGGCACTTCTGGCTTAGTTAACTCGATTTCTAATTTTGATTTATTTGCCTTGGGGATTTTAAAAGAGGGTGTTAGTTTACCATTAACTTCACTGCTGCTAGTACTGGCATTGTTATTGTTCTTATCCGATGGTTTCAATCCAAAACGGCGTGCAGCCCGCTCTCTCAGTTCCTTTTGTTGAAGGTAAGCAGCTTTCTCCTTTTTTGTCATTGGGCGACCAAACTCGAACTCATCTTTTTCTTGCTTCTTGTCAGCTAATGGTACGGCGGGAAGTGGCTGCTGTGCCTTTTCTTGAGCAAGTTGAAGTAATTGTTGGTAGTCAGGTGGTGGTGGTTGTTTAAGCTTTTTTTTCAGTCTCTCTTTTCTCTTGGCCGCTAGGATGTTTTCTTCTGGATTGTTCTGTTCCGGACTTTGGTCCCCTTCAGTGTACACCTCTGGCTTATTATTCCTCCAACTTGCATTGTTTCGATTGGATAACGATTGTGGTTGTGGAACCGGTGTCCTGGACTGTGGAAACGCTGGTTTCACTGGTAGGGCCTTGTATTTCTCCATAATCTTCTTGTGCATTTGGTCGGCAAAGTTTGACGTGTATCCATAATCATCCTCGTCCGGTTGAAAGTCGCCTAAATAAAGTGCAGTTCAGAACACGTTATTGACGATTGCTCCTTTGTAACATTTGTATGCACAAATAGGCTAGAATTAGAATTACCTTGTGCAGTTTGTGCAGTCACCGACGCATCTAGACAGTCATTGGCATCATCCATGCAACTTTTATTTGTGGATTTCGTCATGGAAAGCATTTTCCTCACTCGATTAGTCGCTTTCCTGTCTTGATGGCGTAGCTCCAGCAGCTTTTCCCTCTTTTGACGGTCCAGCTCCTTTTGTCGTCGTTCTTCTTCATCCTTTTTTGCAAGGAATTTTGCCACCCCTTCCTTCAATTTAACTTGCTTTGGATCAGCCCTTTTCTTCGTTGTCTCTGGGAACATGTGAGTATTGGCAGCCTGGAATTGCAGAGCACATTCATGATCAACAGATTGTTTCTTCTAAGCTTGAAGCCAGACTGCTTCAGATTCATAAAATAAAATAAAAACCACTAAACTATTTTCCATACCCGCTTCTTGGCCTCCGCTGCATTTTTCTTCGCAATAGATATTAACTCCGCATAACTACTATTTCCTGCGGCCCCGTACATTTTGGAAGAACTGCAAAAGGCTCCCTATCAACCTGCACCAGAGAAGGACTATCGACCAATGTCAAATGAATTGATCCTACCCATTCACAAGTGATGTTCCAAAAGTTCCCAACCTGAAACCAAATAATCAAGTGCACAAAACATTAAAACTCCCAATTCAATTACTATTCCAGAAACAAATCTATGGAAAATTCTCGAATTAAAATCACCTTTATATAATTGCTAAACTTAACTAATTACCGTATATTTGGTAATACCAACTAACCTTGTGTATTGTCTAAAGTAAATTAAATACTACCCTTGATGATTGATTTCCCCAATTTTGAAGCCCCAGACTAGAAACACCCAATTTTGAATTTCCTGTGGGCCTTTGAACCTTTTCCTTTAATTATCCTAATTGTCTAGGGCTTTTAAACTTATAATTAAATTATATAGAAAATTAATTAATGTGGTGTGATATGTGTGAGGAGGCGACTGTGATGAATGAGTGAGTGGACTGATCTGCTGTACAAAAAACCTGCCAGCTTGCCCATGCATGTACCTAACTTGATCTCTCTCTATCAGCCATACCATTTGAATACACAGATGTTCTAGGAAGAGATGTAAATACGGAGGGTTCTAGGATGATTCCCCTTCGAAAAAATTCCCATAATCGAAGACCCACAACCTACGATATGGATGTAGTACAGCTAAATTAAACTGTCCTAGTTTTCGAAAGCGCCCGCACTGCCCGCGCCAAATAAAGTTTAAAAAAATGCATGCAAACAACCAAGCAAACCTAACAATGTCAAAAGTCTTGCTTGCTGACATGATTTAATATCCAGTAATATTTGACAATATCACAATATTTAACCTGAGCTATTAAAATAAAATTTACCTTGTGAATATGAATAACCCGTTTTGAAATTCGAATTATTCATGGATTTCGGGGAAAATCTTTTTCATATGGTAATGGTAATAAATAAGGCCCGCAAAAAGTTGCTGTTTTTCGAG
>JAQGAI010000771.1:0-17719 GCA_034696905.1 Lepidocyrtus violaceus
GGATATCCAGTTTGCCGCTTTCTCAGCCTGATTTTTGGAACTGGATATCCAGTTACCCATCTCGAAAGGGTTAAAATGGTTAATCTGTTAATTATTTTGTGATTAGTGGTTCTTTGTTTAAAATAAGTAAAATGAGTGCTGCCAACCAGAATCCCAACCCAGCCGGCGCCCAACATGATTGGTCCTGGAAGCCCGTGTTCCAAATGAACTCGTGCTTTGTTTGCAACAATATTTTTGTGGCAGAGAAACCGAGTTCTAGTCAGAGCAATAACAGCACTTTTTCCGGGGGGAGTAGTCGGATAATCGAAAATCTGTGTAAGATTTTGGAGGTGCAAGGGTTTGTCGAAAAGTTTGTTCCAGAAACTAATCCTCTATGTTCAAAATGTTGTGGGATGATCGACGAGTTCTTCAACCTGGAGAGGCAGCTCCAGTTCCTCATCAAGATGTTGTGGGAGATGAGGAGGATGCTGGGGAATAAGGTTGTTGGGGGGTTTAGTAGTACGGAAAGGGGTCGGAGGAATTTTGACGTGAAGAAGGAAATCTATGAAGGTAACCGTGTTACATAAATTATGCCCACTCGGCAACTAGCTTATCTTATCCTGGTGAATGATTTGTTGAACCTTTATCGTTAGTTATATGACTGTTCGAACTTTATTTATTTGTCGTTTTCTAGTGTGGCGTCAAAAATTCAATGCTAATGCTCCACCCCCTCTAGTATCCAGCGCTCAGCTACACACAAGCCTCAGTAGTCAACCAAGCAGCTTTGCTTCAACTCTGACTTCACTAAACCCAGCTGGAGCTGAGGTCAAACCGAAAACTCCAACTCAACGACGGAGACAGAGTACTACAACCACCACAGGTGCTGCTTCGACTTCGGCTACGACTCCAGATAACAACCCGTCGGGTTCCAGCAATGTCCTGTTGGACATTTCTAACAACAATCCAGTTTCATCGAATAATCCGCAGGAATCCGTGTCGGTGGTTAGCGCACCACCAGAGAACGTGGACAATGAAAATAGCAACTTCAGCATGGAATGTCCTTCCCCATCCTCACCAGTGGGATTCGATGATGTTGCAGACATGTCGGGAACTGAAGATGTGTACGTCAACAATCTACCAGACGAAAATGCTCAAAAATCCTCCAACCTGGAATCTGAAGCTGGAGGATATTCTTCATCTGTACCTGGAGCAGTCGGAACTGGTACTGGAATGAAAGATGTTCCACAAAAATTGCAAACTGACACTGAGACTGAAGCTTCCACGTAAGAACCTCTAATTAATAACTTCAAAATCATATTTGCTACATGCATACATGCCTATGTCAGCCTAAGATCGAGCATTTTACGGGAATTTTATTTTTAGTATTTCTGATAAGCGACGAAACCGGCCGATTTTAGTCACTACCCGGAGGTTCCACCAGTGTAAATTTTGTGGAAAGCTATTTCCTTCGACTTCTGCCTTGGATATGCATGTTAGAACTCATACAGGTTGGAACCGTTTTCAGAGCGTACCATTTTTTTAGAATCTATTTCAGAGCGTACCTCTTGTTTGTGTGGTAATTTTAATTGGCTTTTATTCTACTTTTTTAGGAGAGAAACCATTCAAGTGTTCTATTTGCCAGCGACCATTTGTCTCGAAGGGTCACATGACGAAACATGAAAGGACTCATGATACGTCACGATATGAAGGTAGCGTTTCGCAGTTCAGATGCTGACATATGCATGGTTTTACTCACTTGAATTACTAAAGTTTTTTTTGTATTACAGGAGAACCCCAGCATGAATGTAATGTCTGTGGTAAAAAGTATCATTTAAGGCTTAGTCTGTACACCCACCAAAGGGACCACACGATCAAAAGATCGAAGAAGAAGAAACGTGTTGTTCAAAATGAACTGAAGTGGCCCCCCAAGAGGAACTATAAGAAGAAGAGGTACCCAAAACCCCCAAGACCTAAACGAGAACCAAAACCAAGGGCGCCAAGGAAAAAAAGAGTTAGACTTGACGCTGACGGGAATCCCATCGTTAGAAGAAAACGATCGCCAAAACCTCCTTCTGATAAGCCGTACTAACTTAATAGCGCATCAGCACATTCATGAACCGCTTTGAATATATTGATGATAGCTTACGTTCTCTTTCATGTCATTTTCAGTAAGCGTCGATATGTGAGGTCTTACCCCAGAAGGAAAGCTGGAGCTCCGAAAGAACCTTGTATTTGCACATATTGTGGGAAGGACTTGGTAGAAGGATACAGGTTGAGAGCTCACTTGCTCACTCACACAGGTGAATGCTACAGTTAACTCTACCAGTTTGTATCAGCCAACAATTATAATTCTCCGTTTTATAATATTCTGTACATTTGTTTTTAATGTAGGAGAAAAACCCTATAAGTGCCCCATTTGTGATAATCGGGGCTTTACTCTGAAAGGAAATCTTGATAAGCATATGAGGAGCGTGCATGAAGGGCATTTAAGATATGATGGAGAACCATCTCATATCTGTGATTATTGTGGGAAAGCGGTAAGGATTGGACTCATTTACCTAAAAAATTATTTACCGTTTTGCTGTTTTCCACAGTAGTAAATATAACCGAGTTAATGACCTGTTAATGATCTATTCGTTTTCTTTCGACAGTTTTATGTTTTGGGAACACTATACCACCATCGAAGAAGACACCATTTAGGGATGGCAGAAAAATATAGGCAGTTTCAGAGGGATCTGATGAATCGGCCGGCAGATTGCAAGGTATGGCAAATAATGATTCATGTTTGAAATTAAAAAGAAGTTTAACTATATACTTTACTAACTATAGATATTACTGTTAAATTTTTAGACTTGCGGAGAAAAATTTGACACACATTATGCCCTACGAAATCATATGCTTAGTACACACCAAGAAAAATGTCACAAATGCTCCATCTGTGGAAGACCATTCCACACACCTGGTGAAGCTGCAGCCCACGCAGATAAACATGATCCTAAATTCCTATACAACCTTTACTTCCGCCATCAATGCACTGCCTGTCCACCGGAAGCGTTAGGATTCCCAAGTAAGCCCGCCGTGAGGGAGCACTGGGCTCTAGCTCATCGAGACCAAAAACTACCCGAGCAGTTCCAAAAGTATAAAACGTATGTGAAGACATGGACACCGAAACCGACGCCTCCAGGTCCTGGTCAGATTTGGTGCTTACAATGCCCAGAAGAGTGCCGCCCTAGATATCGACAGTCAACCTCTCTTCGAAAACATGTAAAAGCTTATCACTTCCCCAACTCTACAAAACGATGGAAGCCAAATGGAGAAAAAGGAAAGAAGAGGAAAAAGAAAGGAGGCAACGTGACCGAGGACGAATTAAACACTTCTTCGGAAAGTGAATCCGAGAATGAATCCGAAGACTTTAACTCAGATACTGAGAAGAAAATTGAGACTGCGCCAAACTTAGAACCTGTAAGGAGAAGCTCTAGACAAACTCGTGGTAGTAGACTGAATGTTGCTCGGCTTTTGGGTGGATCTGAATCTGACAATGAATCTGAAGTGGAGACTGTTGTCCGACCTGCAGCAAGCAAAACTACCGTTGGTAAAAGCCAGACGAAAAAGCAAAAACTGTTACCTTCTTCGTCCGTCCAATCAAGGCAAAGAACAAGGATATCCCGAGCAAATACCAAGTGGACCGACTCCTACATAAAGCAAATCTTGAAGGGGAGGGAAGTTCATTTAATTTTAACAAGAATTGAGGCAGTAATTAATAGAAGCCCCGGTCCGTCTGCAGAGAGCGAAAAAAGTAAAGAAACGAGGAAACCGCTAGAGACTTCACGCAGACGACCAGGCCCAGTAATGGGCTCATCAGCTTTCATACCTTCCCAAACAGCCCCTTATCGTATGGCAAGAGAAGGAAGAGTATCACCATCTCCATCAGAAGAAAATACACAGCAGGAACTTGAAGACTCATCAGGAATTGTTGAAATTTCCAGCGAACCAATTGTGAAGGCAATTGTTCCGGAGATGAAAGCAGAAACCGAGGAGGAAGAAGATGAAGACTTGGGTACGTTTCCATCTGCACCTCCTAGCCAACTGACCACAGTATTTCCCAAGTTTCCTGTGGTAATACACAATCCACTAGCTAAAAAGAAGACAGCAATAGAGATCAAACGTCCTCCCGACTCCGTTGTGTCAGCTGCCGGTGGAGAGGAAGAGCCAGCGTCGGATTGTACAGGGGCAATGGAAACTGACGGAAATGAGACTGTTTTGGGCTTCTAAAAATAAGATATATTTTTTTATTAAATTTAACCATATGTATTTTTTACAAACCGCCTAATAGAGACTCAATTAAAGTGGGAGCCGGGTCCTTATTATTGTTATTCTTATCCGGATTGGGTTTTTTATTTGAACTGGATTTTGTTTTCTCCGTTTTTGTAACATTTTTGGTATTCTTCTTTGGAATGGGATTACCCGTCCATTCCCCTTTCCTCACTTCCGGTGACTTGTAAATATTATCAGGATAATCGTGAAGATGGGGTGATTCCGTTCCAAACTTTCTCTCCCTTTCCTCCTCCGATGTCAACGGGGCTGCAGTAGTCGTTGGCTTTGGTGTTCCATCCATAACTCGCTTTACCCTCCGTTTAGCTCCAGAATATGTTGAGCCTATTCATGGATTTTATTAGAATAATTTAATTTACTTTTGATCTCCAACAAATTAGTTCATACTCGACCGTATTTGCATATAGTAGTAAACTTATACCTTCTGTGAGACTATTAGATCCACTACTAATTAAGATCAGAAGAAGCTGATTTACGCAAAGGATATAAAATGACAGATTATTCATGATGAAAGATGTTGACTTCGTGACTTTCGTTGTTTTTTCCACGGCTGACATTGACATGTCGTCATCTCTTAAGTAAAACTCTTAACCTTTCCCCATAAATTCTATTGGAGCGCATGAAAATTAATTTTTTAATCTACTAATCGGATATACATGTCATGAAATTGAATGGTTTTATGTATTTTATCAACAACAAAATTACAGCATCATCAACATCCACATTCTCTATATTTGCCTGATCATCAAACATCTTTAGCGATGAGCTCATTAAACCCCATCTCACAATCATATCATAATCATATCATCTAGCTTTACTTTCATAAAATACTAACCAGAGAACCAGGAGATTATCAAAAAAATCATAATAAAAATGGGCCATACGGATTCTTGAGGAATATGATGATGAGAATGAGTTCATCTAGTTTCAAATTCCTCTCTCAATCAACTCAAGCTTATTAGCTAAGCCACATACCTACGCTGCTGGCTGCCGCTACACCACCTAAAGCTAAAACAACTTACGTGGATTTTTTCATCATCAGCCCATCTCACTTCATCAAAGCCTCTTGCATTTCTTTCTAAAAGAAGACGGTTCTACGCACAAGCTTAGAGGATAAGGCGAACTAAAGTACGTAATAAGAAAAGGAAGATGATTCTTTTTTTTTGTTCCATAAAATCCCATATTATCTCTCTTGTTTGCATTCTATTATCTCAACCACGCCACCATACCATTCAACCAACATCATCTCTTCTGTTCACACATCGACATCATCACACATGATGAAGCTCAAGCTTAAATAAATACTTTCTAGTTGGGCCAAGCCAAATAGGCCAGTAATTTTTATGGCGATGATGCTCTCGTGACATATAAAAATCTTGTGAAATGTCACAAGCCAACGCAAGCCCAGCTAAATCATAATATAGCTCGCTGTTCATGCTCCCTGTGTGCTTGCTGAAGATTCTCTCTTCTCCTGAAATATCGCAGAAAATGCAGTCGAAATCTGGTTCTGTTTTCTGAGTGAGCTTCTCTGGATGAGCTTGTTTTTTTTAATGCAGTAGTGGCTTATGGATTAGCTTTTTGTTTGAAAAAATTAGGTCTTTTTTTCATACACCTTTTCCTTATCCTTCTTCAGTTCAGTGGAATGTTTGTTAGCAAAATAGTTGCGAAAAACTTGCTCCTTCCACTACTCACTCTGTCATATTCCATATAGGCGGGAGGGAGGAAGGACGTACATAAGTACATAATCTCATCCCAGCTCATTTAAAATATTTCATAGAAAACTACAGAGGCAACTACCGTCGCCATTCATTATGTTTGTGTTCATGTTCCAAAAATATAAATTGTATTCAGGTTTTTTTCATGATGGGGTGCTGCCGCTGCGTAGGTAGATTCACTCCATCCCATCATCATCATCATCATAACATCCTTCAGTTTAGTTTGAGGCTCCACTGATCCCACATGAGCTAATTGTGAGTTTGCTTGCATTATTGGAGGAGTGGACGAGTGCATGGAAAGGAAAACAAGCTAGGATGATTCCTTTTTTATCTATTCAGATCAAGACAAAAGCATACAAAAAAAAACTGAAACTTTTAGTTGATTAAACATCCTCATTTCAGAGCTCTATCTCTTCTACTCAACAAAACTCTCCATCTATCTCCACTGCAGTTACGAGGAAAACGATAAGGTTGCTGGTTGATGAGATGGGGATATATAAAAATAAAAGCAATCATAAAATACGTAATACATTTTTTCTGGTACTCCCTCGTGCTAGGTATCTCTTCGCTGTGTAATAAGTGTAAACATAAATAAAAAAACGTTTTTATGTACTGCCAAATGGACTTTTATTTAACGTTGCTGTTGCTGCAAGCAGAACGGCCTACGGGAAAAATGTGTAAAAAAAGAAACTTGTCCATGTCCATCTCATCATCACGAACTAAATTTTATGTTTAGTGTCCACATTCATACATGAGTGCTAACAACGTGTTTGTTTGTAGTTTGTTTGTGTGTATTTTTGCAAACGCAAATGTGAACAAAATTAGGATGAATCGGAAAGCGTATGTAGCTGTTTGAATGGAAGCGGATTTTATACCTTTGACAAGAATTTACAATAATACTAAATTGTTTTTAGTTAATTTTTGACGTGAAATAAGTTTTAAAAGTAATCATAACGGAGCAAGTTCAAGAAATCAAAATGGAGCAGAGCAAGCCGGAGAGGAAGCCAAGGAAGGAGAGAAAGCCTTGGAAGAAGCGGATGAAAAATGTGTACATAAAGCTTTCCAATTAACCATGAAATATTGTAAATCATTGAAAGAAGCAATCGCATTATCGTTGTTTTGAGGATTTTGAAAGAGAATATCTAATTTTTACAGGGTCCTATCGCCCCTGCACCTCTTCCAGAAATTGGTACTGCGAAAGAAGCGTCGCAACCGGAAAAGTAAAAAATCGACTGAGTTCCTTGCAGACATAGATGAAAATGTGAAGGCTGCAGCTGTAGAAGCAGCAATGAAAAGGAAGCTCCCATGTTACTTTTTATTTTTGGGATTATCCCAATCTGGAAAGAGTACAACGGTAAGAAATTCTGGAACTGTCTCAACTTGCCCCAATAAATTTGAATTTATGCCGATTTCCTCTCATTTAAATTTTTATTATGTTTGGATTTTGGAAATAGATTTCAAAACTGTTCAATACGAAACGTCCTCCAAAGCGGACCCCTTCCAATGCAAATCTAATTGATATCTATCAAAATCCCGATGTTGGAGACGGACTCACCCTGAAAATCGTCGACACTCCGGGTTTCACTGGAGTGGACGCTGAGGAGGATAACAAAATCGCCCTCTCCTTATCCTCCTTCCTTCGACGGGACATTCCGTCTAGAATTCCTACCGTGACCTTTCTCGTAGCACCACTGGAGGATGACATGGAAGCCCAGTCAAGATTCAAATCCATGTTGAAGACATTACCCAGCCTCAAAAAAGCCATCACAGATAACCACCATTCCAACCTAATTCTACTCCTGACACATTCTCAGAAGCTGGAGGATAGCCGATCGGAATCTGATATTGCAAAGATAGTCAAATCATATCAGACCTCACTCTCCAGCATATTCCCTGCTGCTGCCAGCAGCAATCCAGTACCTGCCATTCCAATCGAAAATATCAGATATAGTAATAGTAGCAAAGGGAAGGGAAAGTCCCGCCGAAGAAATGTGGCACGTTATCACGACATCATTTTCGAGGCTCTTCAGAAGTTCGCGGTGAAGAAGGAGGAGCATATTCTGAACCACGTTGTGGAGTGGCTCACCTCCACCTCAAAGAGATTCAGCGTTCCACTAAAGAAAGAGAGCTTTCCAGTGATGCGATACCTCCCTCCAAGCATGATGCACGATATCTCCGATGAGTTCGGGAGGCTAGCTTGTCAGCCTTACTTTGTCATGTATCATGACCCAACTGACCAAAGTGAAAACAAGAGCCGAAACCGGAAGTCAACATCAAAGAATAGCAAAAGACTTCACACCTGCATCCCTGCCGGAAGCCAGCTAGTCCTTGCCAACAAGTCAGTCATCAACATCGAAGACTGCTTAGTTGGAGATAAGCTTATGAGTCTGGACTTTAGTCCAAGTGTAATAACCAAGATTAGGCAGACAAGCACAGAAGACATTGGTGGGGATGGTACGATCGGGACAATCTATTGTTCACTGGATAAGCCCGCCACTCCAGAGACGACTCCGGGAGGGAGCAAAGAAACGTTAATTTATAAGTATGAGAATGGCTCGTTTTCCACTGTGAACCTGGCAAAAGCCAATATTCTGGAGAGGGCTTCCACAAAAATAGTCTATTTTATAGAGATTGATTTGAGTGATGGGGCGTTTGTCTTTAATGGATTTCCCTGTTTTGTGCAATGTGAGAATTCAAAAGGGGAAAAATCAAATGTGATGTAAAAAATTGTTGTTGTTTTAAATAAACTACGTTTTGGAGATTTTATCAACTTTTAATTATTCTTGCGTTTTTAATTTGGAGTGAAAATAATCAGGTTCACATCATGAGAGTATTTAAACCCAATCCCTTCATTGAGCGCCTTCGAGTTATGGTTATCCTTGAAGATCTGGACCAAAGGGAGCCTTCCAGCGTTAGCCATATTGTTGGCGAGCACCTTCATTGTCAGCTTCCCAAACCCTTTGCGCCTCTGCTCCGGTTCGGTATGGAAGGCGTGAATGGATCCGAAGGGCAGTTGAACTGCGAAGCTCACCAGACTACCGGAAGTGAGGCCATCCTCAGAATCCTTCTGGTTTAGGAGATAGATCCCACCAGAGCTACAGAGCTCGATGGAGGCTTGGAGCATTTCATAGTAGCCGGGCACTTTCTCCGGCCAACGGTCTTGGACCATTTGGGCATCACTGGGGCGGAGGCTTGTTCCACGGATGTCGGGGCCGTTGATGAGCTTCAGATCTCTGCCAGAGAAAAATTTAAAAAAAAATTGTATCTCAAAAATTGGCAGTTATTTGTTTCAAACGATTTGACTGTCAATACTTACTTCTCATTTAAAAGTGTTTTGCCCTCCTCCACAGTCATGTAGAAGAGGCCAATGGGATCGTTTAGATCAACAGCTCCAAGCTTCTTCGCTTCTTCCACCAACGTTGGAGCTATGGTGTTATCCACTCCTTCAAATTGAAGCTCATGAGACCAGTCCAGCACCGAAAGAATACGGGAAATTGTTTCCTTGCTAGGGCCATTTTCAGGACCACTGAACACAATCAGGCTACGGGGAAGACCCTGAAAAGTCAATGTTGTTTCCAATAAAAATGTATGCAACTTTTTGGAATTTTGTATGTCAAGCATATGCAAATATGAGACGGGCTTACGATGACAGTAATCACTCCCATGACGGTCGTTGTATTGACAGACCACTGCTCTGTTTCCTCATTTCCATAAAACTCCACCGTAATTTTGGAGTCTTTATCCAGGGATTGAACAAGTTTCAGCACATTGTAAATCTGCAAAGGAAGTGGAAGAATCAAATTTGTCTAAAAATGAATTTGATTTGATTGTCAGAACAAATTAAATTTACAGCCCAGTTTCGCTATCTAATCTGCCCATCCATACCATTCCAGATTTGGTGAGCCTTTCCTTCAGCAACTTTTCCAGGTTGGAGTAGTCCTTCACTGGGATTTTAAATATATTTGCTGCAAGGGACGGCATTGTAAATTGATCGGGGGAAAGATCTTTTCAGAGATACAATTATTCAGAAAAAACGGATCACTGATGAGAAAAATTAGAGTCCTGTGCAGCTGGAACTAGACACTTGGGAGGTGTGGAGCAACGGAGCACCCGAAAAAGACAAGCTTTTTCAGTCGAGCTGTTCTCTAATATATTTTATAAACCTTCAAACAAAATAACATTGATTGTTCATGTAACATTGCAAACAAAAGGATGATAATATGATGATGCAAATACCTGAAGTTGTTTCAAAGTTTGCAAATTTTTCCTACATGCCCTAGAGCAATACCCGGATTAAATGGACAGTCAAATTGTAAAACCTATCCCAATCGACAATTTCATCTACCAACCTAATTTGCTACTTGTATATGTACGTCTGTGACCTTGGAGATGGTCAACCTGTCCATGTCCTCCTGTCCTGGAGTTGAGCTGAATGAATTTGATTAGCGACAATTGCACGGAGCCGGTGAGTGGAACAGGTTAAACGAGTTATTGTACAGTGAGTCGAGTTGATTGATATTAGAAATTGCATACCTACTATGCTCTCAAAATCAGGCTTGAGCAAGGTTTCACTTTCAATGCTAAAGTTCAGTTTATTTTTTTTCCAAACTGATAAAAACTGGCTTTATTGAAGTAGAGATGCATAAGCACTTGAGTTTTATTTTTTTATCAGCCTAAATTAAATACTTACATTATAAAAGTCCTTATCAAGATAATTAACTGCATAATTTAATATAAATCTACGCAAATTATTTTCAATTACATATAAATTATCTGAGGCACATTCCGGAACTCAGTCTCATCCACATCCGAATAGATCGAGGCAACGATGGAGACATGATCCTTCTTCTCCGACACTTTCAGATCCTCTGGTTGGTAGCCGAAAGGGACCTTGACCCTGACCTTGTGGACTCTATTCCAGTTCCTGATTTTCAGCTCGAAAAAGCCTTTCCCATTGTCAAAGGACTTCTCCACCGCTCTGACCGTGTCTGGGATGTCCACGCGGATTCTGAGCATGGGTCTGGTTTTTACCAGCTCGGTTGAAATTAGTGGCCCATCCGAGAGGATATGGTAGCCACGAATGTCTTTGACGTGTGCCCATCTCTTTGTCGTCCTGAACATTATAGGCAAATAAATGCAAATGAGGAAACATCTCAAACATTCTTTAAAAAAATAATTTGTCAATGAAAAAAAATTATCAGCTCACGTAAAGTTTGGTGACAGATGATGAGGTTTAGCTGTGGTTGTTGAAGTCGTTGTTGATGATGATACTGATGAGTCATAGTCCAAGTCATCGGAAGGAGCTTCTTCCTTTAAGGCTTGCTCTTCCTTTAGCGCTTGCTCTTCCTGTTGTTTCTTCATGGTTTCCTTCCTATCTGGAAGCTCCGGATCATCGTCATATTCGTCGTCCTCTGCGGTTAAAAAAAATCCACAAAAATGTTCAACACGAATCGGCGACCAGGAAATCCATATTTAAACAAAAATCTGTTAGAATGTTCTTACCGTAATATGGCGCTCCGATGACGATCGGCACCAACACCACCAAAAATATCAAACACTTGTTCACATTCATTTTAAAATAATACTAACAAATAGTTAATTTTTTAATACTGGCTAGTTAAAGATGAGCTTGGAAAGCGCAGTGAACTCTTGAAAAGTTGAAGGGCGACTGAATGAAAGTGGAATTTTAAAAACGTTTTTAACAAGACGGCGGTTGGATTTTGACAAAATTTATTTTTAACTGTGATTGTGACGAATGAAATTACATTGTAATGTTTAAAAAAATCTTAATCAAGTTGACAAATGAGCCGCTACAATTTATTGCTTTGAATTTTTATACGCGCTTTGAAAAAAAAAATCAGATTGCTTTCGTACGAAAGTTGTCTGTCAACTTTGTATTGACTTTGGATTGCGATTTTGATTGTTGTTTTAAGTATGAAGAGGAGTGATAATATAATTTTTCACAGCCCCTTGTCATTGTTGCATACATGCTTTCATATGCAAGGAGGAAGGAAAAAGCAATCGAACTGGTTTATAATTATTTTGTTGATTGGCTCGTGCTTGTTCCTTTTATTACTTAATTGACATTTACATTTCTGAAGTGTGCACTCGGGATGGGATGATTCTTGGCAGCATCCAAAATGCTAATATTTGATTTGCTTAAACAAAGTCAATTTACAATGACAATGAATCATATTGCCGCTGTCAGCTCACCTGTCATCATGGCTAATAAGATGAAGGCAGATGAGGAATTAAGACATTAAAAAAGGAAGTTAGAGATGAGGTGATGATGACGATGATAAAGGGTAACATGCAATCATATATGACATGTTTCGTTTTTCGAAGTTTGTAGAATGAAAGCTTTCACTCTCAAATAAATAATAATTGTAATAATAATTTTCTGAACTGAGTTTGCGGAAGTATCAAATTAACCCTAAAGATATACAATTAGCTAGCAGAGAACGATGAATGGATATTTAAATCCGTACAATTAAGTGCAACATTGATCATGGAATCGTTATTTAATCGACATTTTTCCTCAGATTTCCATAGTCAATTCGTTATCACATAATCACATCTAGAATTTTCTATGGCGGATCTCCAAGGAGGTAGCTAAGAATCATCTAGAATATACATAATTTTAATAACCCCCGCACGCGACGAGTAATTTGAGGAGGTATAAAATTACCCTTTACGAACAGCATAAAAAAACCAACGATATTGGAAGATTTCAGTAAAAAAAACAATCAACTGCTTTTGTAAATGCTTCCGGCTCCAGCGATTCCTCCCTTCAAGCCCGACACGATGTTCTCTCCGCCTTTCATCCTCCGAGGGGATCAGTCCGATGGGGTGCTCACAATCTATGCAAAATTCTGCGTCATCCTGATCCTGATCCTCGTGCTCTTGTCGGTGATCGCAGGTTTCGCGTGGCTGATGTGGTACTTCATGTACAAGGTATTCGGCCCTTCACCCCGTCACCACTTCATCGATCGGGATGTGGAGTTCCGGAGGAAGCTGTATGAGAATGTCCCCGTGACCACCCCGGAGGAAGCCACCAATAATCTTATGTACATGTTCATTCATGGAGGGGATCGCAAAAAGACTCTCCCACTTTAGGATGATTAAGACTGATCAGAATCGTACTCAGCCCATGACGAAAATCTCAAGTTACCCCAACTCAAACCATATTATTTATATATTTTTTTAAAGAAACAAATGCTGTTCTTCTTCTCATGTCTTATTTATTCCTTGCTCCCAGTTTTAAATTTTCCGTATTTAATGAACAATAAAAAATTATTATTCTTAACCATGTTTACTTTACCTAAAATAAATTATTGCGAGCATTTATTTTACTGCCGGTTTTACTATTTCCGACTGACTCTAACCTTGGATCCTCTTGCTACAGTTCTCAGGCTGTAATTTCTGTCATGACCGAGAGTGGGGTCTTCAGACTGGGCGGAAGTTGAAGTTTCAACTCGACTGCTTTCCATTCCCATTACGGATGAGCTTTCGCCATCATCATCATCATCCGATTCGTCATCATCAGACTCATCATCACCCGACTTATCATCAGACTTGCCATCCCGTTGGTCTTCCACATCACTATCAATGATGTTACAAAGGGAGCACAGCTTCCCTCCAATGATCCAGTTGGCTGAACGCTCATCGTAAACCTCATCTCTAGAAACAAAAATATAATTAGAAATACATACGTACGTAGCCACCTTTGATGGAATAGTAAATTATAAACCCAAAGTACGTCATTATGTAATTATGTACTACTATAATTACCGAATTGCATTATAAAGCATCTTCATAAGTAGCACAGTTATGACCTACAGTTTGTTTGTAGTGACAAGATATAAAATTACTCGTAGAATTTTTTTAAAGTCAATTTATGCATTCCGTGTCATTTTGATTAATTGTTGACCTCGAAAAGTGCGATCAGCGCTGCTACACTCATAACCGATATGGTTATCGTTAGGTTTGTTTTTGAGTACGGATTTAGGCAACCCTGCTTATGCCTGCTTGTACTAGCCGGTGTGCACTCAATTTCCTGTGGGATAAATAATTAAATCATTCATCATAATTAATTTTTCTAGCAAAGCATTATTTTCTTCTTCGAATTCTCCCAATGACAATTTAACCGTTTACCAACCACATTGCCTTTACAGCAAGACTTCGGCAACGCTTGACTGTAGCGAAGCCACTCTCTGTAAGTTTTGATCCCGCAGCAGCCATACTACTGAAATGAAATTCAAAACATTTTAAATTATGCTCCTTTGGGGGATGAGGTTGTTGCTGTATATTTTCCGTTTATCGTACGTAAGTTTGTACTCCCTGCCACATCATGGTATCATGGTTCGATGAGGAATCTGTGGACAGTTAGATCACCAAGTCATGAGCCCCGGAAGTTTCTTGTATACTGCATGTTTTATACCCTTTTAGCCTCCTCAGACGTTTATACCCGGAGTCAACGGGGGGATAAGGTCGTAAGCAGCTAAAAGTACTTACATAGAAAGGCTTAAATAATAGGTTGGTTTAATATGTTATGGTATGTGGTACTAACGGTCAGCTTCTGTGGGCAAATGGTCGTAATTGAACATTTGCTCTTCCAAATATGATTTCATGCTTCCGGGCCGTTCCGATATCATCATATAAAGCTGGAATGCGCTGGACAGCGCAACACCAACTGGGAGGATAAGGGATAAGGGGACTCGCAAAGTGTACTGAAAAATAACAATACATAATATGCTATGCAATTTAATTGTAAAACTCGTTTGTAATTCGTAAATTGGATCGTCACTCGTATTATTTGTTTATTTTAGTAAAATTACCGCTCGAATTTGCTTCAAATCCACTGTGGCATACCAACAGTACGGGGCGACTGCGAGGGGCTGGATGCTCCCCAGGATATAAAAGGCTTTACAGTAAAAATGATTATCCACGAAGTGCGTATAATACTCCAGCGGGGTGGATACGTACGTGATGAAAATTACAAATGTTAAGTAGGTCACGCCAGCCATCTAATAATCACAGTGTCAATTTAAGCCTGAGAATCTAAATATTTAAAAGTAACCTAAATTCGAACTTTCGCCCACCCCAATTAAAAAGGCGAACACGCAGAGTGCCACCGTCAACCTGACAATCTTCTTCCCGTCGACATCCTCAAACTCTTTAACTTCGGCTAAATCCAACTGGGAGACCCTCCGCGTAAGCATAAAGTCTTCGGGAAGCCTGTCCGCTCGATTTCGGCTGAAGGGTCGGCCAACGGACTGGATTAGATCTGTTTGGGATATGGCCGGGGAGGTAGCCATCAAGGGGTCGTCATCAAACTCCGAATCGGACTTGATGGTTTTAAGATCATTGTAAGCAGAGTGACGGCGGATGTGCTGGCCGACTCCATCCAGCTCGGCTGCTTTGAGAGATCGTTGAAGCCGTCCTTGCGGAAGACCTAATGATTCCTCCTCGCCCGCACTTTTAAATAGTCTGTCGATAGTGGGAGACGTTCGAGGATGGCTTCCACTCCGCCGCCTGGAAGGTCGAGTTGTTGGCTCCAGCTCCAATGTGGAGTCTCGTGGGGCATTGTGCGATTTGGAATGATGTGGCATTTAATTGCTGTAAATTCATGAAGATTCCCAGTCAATGAGTTGAATAAGCAAATCGCATTTCATCTATGACACTGGTGCGGTGGACCTACGCAAAAGATCGTATCTTGTTTATAATTTGCGCTGTGGAGTAAGTCAAAAGCTAACTCACAGCTTAGCTCATAAACATAGAAACTGTGCGATGGAAACATGATTGAGATGTATGTATGGCACAACGAATGCCTTTCTTGATGATGGTGGCCCAATGAGTATTCTTGGAATAAATGGCAAAAACGCTGTCAACATGAATGGATAGCCTGACATTGACCTTGGTTTAATTAATTTCATAATCTGTCCCTTCCATGAACAGATCTGAAAGAAGGAACTGTTAAATGTTTATCTCTTACATAAGATATTCCATCCAATATGACATATTACAGAGTATCAGGCTAAACGATTTCGTACGCAAAATGTAGCTTTATGATATTTACTATAAAACATGTTGTGTTAAATATGCCTTGGGAGATTTCCAGATGCATTAAATTTACGTTTGATCCTTGATGCAATCATAACAATTTTTACTTATTTCACGTATTTGCATTTCTCCAAAAGCAGGCCATTTATAGATAGGTTGTTCATCTTATATCATATCTTTCATACCTAATGTCTTAATTACTACATAGTAGTAACTACAATAATGGATCCGTTCGAAAAATATATAAACTGTACTACTTATTGTGAGTTAAAGTGATTTAAAAAAATAAAAGTACATCCTAAGCAGTCCTTCGTGTAGATAAAATGAATGGAGGGGATGAAACAAGTGTAAAACGAAATGAAGTTACCGTTAAAAAATATCCCAAAGCCGGAACCAACACCAGTGGCCAGCAGCATGACCAGAAAAGTATCTCGTTCTTATCATCCTACGGCACGGAGTTGAGCATCGTATTCTTCGCAATTGCCACAAGCAATTATTCAATCGCTGTCCAGAATTTCTACATTGAGCGGATCTGTCACGTGGATAAACATTTGAGCTGGGAGGAGTGTAGAAATCTAACTTCATATAAAAATGATGGTAAGGCAAAAAAATTCAAGTCTGTTTCCACCAAAATTAAATAAATTCTGAATGCATTTAATATATTTTATTTACAGAAAAAAGTGTGGAGGTGATAGCGTCGAAGTACGTGATCTACCAAAATCTGATCGAGTACGGCTTCCCCATCCTCCTCAGCTTCTTCCTGGGCTCGTGGACTGATAAAAATGGGAGCAAACCCGTTTTTATAAATTCCCTGTTGGGATATTTCCTCACTTCCGTTTTCTACACGATATTCTCCCTTCTTCCCAACATTGATCCCCACTACATCCTGATAAGCTCGCTGCCCCTCGCCATCTGCGGTGGTCATCCGGGTTTGCTCATATCCGTCGTCAGCCTCATCACCCGGGAATGCCCCATACATGAACGGAGCTTGAGACTGGGGATACTCAGCGTTTGCTTCGATGGAGGGACTACCCTCGGCTACTTTATGGGGGAGAAGGTCTACGGCCTCATGGGATATACGGAGGTCTTCATCATTTCCTCCATCCTCAGTGGCGTGGCTCTGCTATGCGCTGTTCTTCTTGTACAGGAAAGAAAGCGTGAAAACCTTTTGAAAAAATCTGGTTTCCGCAGTTTCCTGGTAGAACTTTTTGACTTGGAATCTGTGAAGGATGCTATAGCCACTTGCTTCAAAAGACGGGAAAACCGCCGTCGTTTCTATATTCTTATATTGACGACTTCGATCATCCTGTTTTGCTTCTCGTATTCCTCAAATAGCTATACTTACATGTTTACGAGGAATAGATTTGGCTGGGGTCTCAAAGAATATTCCAACTTTTCCATTGCCACAAGTTTGTTCTATAATATTGGTAAGCTCAAGTTTCAGTTTTTCTTAATAAGGTTCTTGGATAACAGGCCACGAATATAAATCATTTCATTTTTATTCGCAGGTGGACTTATCATGACCCTCGTCGCCATAAAGCTCCTCCACATTCCTGACATCTACTTGGGAATAATATCCAGCTTGAGCAATCTAGCTGGACGGTTGGCAGTAATTTTTGGATCGGAAGAGC
>JAQGAI010000772.1:0-17718 GCA_034696905.1 Lepidocyrtus violaceus
TCAAGAAAATGCATATTTGATAGGTAGAAAAGGAGTATCGTGGCCATTAGTATTCAAGGGCCACCTATTGATTGCTTCCCACCCATCAATAATTCACTATATCGGTGGTAGTATCTAGAAAACGATGATTATGTGTGCAATTCCCTTCCGCTGACATTCATGTACATATTTTACTACCGTACCGCATCCGTAACCTTTAAATTATGTAGGAAATGTATGCAAAAATTATCTATTTTATTGATTTCTCCCGGAACATCCTTGACTCTGCGTTGGGGAAAATACTAAAACACATGAAACACGAGAGACAATATAGTTTGACTTTTAGCTTCGGGGCGAAAGTAATAGGAGGACGCTTTTTTTGCTTCGCTCTTCGAACTTTGTTCTTGCACTTTGTTAATTTTTTCCATCAGTGGATCAGTAAATGACAATACATTGTTTACTTGGTTTTACAGTGTCTACCTCCCAATCTCCTAACCCAACTTTGCCAAGATGAATACCAAGCTCAGGCTCGCTCTTATTTTGGGGATGCTCTTTGTCATCTGCGTCTCCATGAGCTATGCCGAAGATGCCCAGGCGGAGCCTGAACCAAGTTCAGAGCCCGAAAGTGAACCCACCGCCGAGGAGGATGCTAAAGGATCTGGATCTACTGTTGGAAAGACTGGAGAATCCAAAGGTAATGAACACTTTTTTATATAGCAAAAAAAACCATTAACATATTATACATAGCTCATTTTATTACGTTGAAAATGCTCTTAAAAATAAATTGCATTTTTTCTAATTTCTACTCGTATTGGCTCACGGGGCTCACTCAATTTTTCCTTTCAATTTATTTATTTTCAGCTGGACCAAACAATCCTGCAGCAGCACCCATGGCCCTCCCAGCCACGATCATGTTTGGAATGGCTCTCGTCGCAAAGTACATTCTTTAAGAATGGGACTATCCTCACATCACAATAAAAACCTAACTAGACATGACAATTTTTTTTGTTTGAATGCTTATTAATGTATGCTACGTTTTATATAGTGTAACGCTCCGTGTTTTTTGTTAAGTAATAATTATTTTTATTATTTTATCCAGGAACAATCAATTCATGACAATTTTTTATGTACTAAAACTCTAAATATTTACGACATCTTACGAAGTTTCTGTTTGCTCCAAGCCATGTCAATTTTAAATTATTGCTTTCCTTAAAAAAATAAATTGTACTCGAGTACCTACACATGACAGAAACCATCATTACGTACTGTATTACTGTGCTTGATAGCGATACAATAGTGTAGTGCCTGCATGCTTGTGAAGAGAAGACGGTGTGATTGTTATCCTTCAATAAATTAAGAAGTTGTTAATAGGACTATGTAATACATAAATTTGCCTACTCATCGTCAGTAATGCGGTGACATTCAAATTCACATACGAAATACATAATATTCAGCTATACATTTTTCTATCGTTATCTGAAAAATTGGAAGTTACTTGTCTAATTTTAACCATAAATTATGCAGCTCTCTAGTGATGTATGTAAAATAGGTTGAGTATCAACTCTGACAAGCAGCACGCTGTGATGGAATTAGGTCTTTTCATCTCAACATTTTACTACAAAAAATTATTCTTAAGCTTCTCTATCTTGTTTGACAGTGTTAATTTTATAGTTACTTTTAGTATTTGAAATGTGAGTTGCCGTTGAGGGCGGATATGTTGCATTTTTTTGTTTTATGTAATGAAATGAAGGATGGAAAGTGTTGGAATGAAACAAATCTTTTTTTTTTGAATAAAATAATAAACTTTGAAAGTTAACATGTTTTTGATCCGGAACTATTTTTCTTTCATATGTTTGTTTCATATTACCCCAGCTGGAATAACATATCCGTCATGCCAAAATAAACACGGGATGATCATTAAATAATTAAATTCATAATAAAGCCATGTTTTTTACAGAAAGGAAGACATTTATTTATTATAATGTATTAATTGTATGTAATATAGTATTACATATTTTCAATATAATTCAATAATAATTCAATACAATTATACCTTTTCGTAAAACATTTCACAGAAGAAGTTTTCGTTTTAGAATTCTGTCTCCACTACAGTTTTTTTAACAAGGACAATCTTAATAATAATAATTGTTGTTTGTTTTTTACATGTACCGATTTTGTGTTTTAGTTTTGTTCGCGTACAACTTTTTCCATGCATTGGCATGTATTAAAAATCCTCTCATATAATAATAACAACATTATTTGACTTTTTTTCAAAAATTTCATAGACACTGTCTTCTTTGTAATCAACAACAAAACTCGGATAAACTATTCTACACATACACATGATAAGTAACATAATAAGTTATTAGTAGATTTAGATAAAATATCATTACATTTAAGGAGTTGATAGGAAATAACTTTTTTTTAGTTCTATAAGATCAACACACGACGACGACGGGCAGTACACATATAATAAAACTTTGAATTTTTCTTTGTATTTTTTTTTACCTTTTTTTGTAATTATTTTTTTGTAACAAACAAGTAGCAATTTTTTATTGTATTCAAGTTATTATTATAATTAGCACACATTTTTTACAGAAATACAAACACATTTTAAATACATATTTTATGACACTGACAATTTAACACACGGATACAATAGAACTGTTTTATACATTGTAATCAAATTGTATTTTTTTTATCAGGACTTTTTTAATGAGTTTGTTTATAGTTCATCCTACAAGATCAACTTGAGTTTTTAGGATGTACATACGTTATTTAATTGTTTTTTTTATATAAGGTGTATATGTAATTTCATATTTTTTTTAGCGTTTTTCAGTTTTTTATTGAAAAATTTCATCTTATCTTACTCCACATTCTGTACTCATATTTGTCAACCTATATATGCTATGCTAATACGTAAGTCAATTACGAAATAATTGTTGGTTAGGCTATCATTGTATTTATGTACACTATGTAATGTATCTGCTGGACTACTGACTATTACAGTATTAAGGTCTGTCTCAAAAGTATTGAATATGATCAACTTTTCTCCCAAAATTTGATCAATTAATTACTGTAACCTAATTCATATGGAGTACCAACCAGCTCAGTATCATAATATATTTTATATTGTAAAATCATCATTGTAGTAAATAACCTTTTGATTGGATGGTGGTGATTGATTCATTTTGTTTTCTAGAATAATTATGGATTTTTATAATGAAGATGTTTTCGTTCTAAATTGTTTTTACAAAATCGTAAGTTTAACGAGAAATCCCACTTATATGTGGTTAGAATAAGTTTTAAGTAAATCCAGACTTGATAAATTCATTTTTGCATTTTAAAATTATTTACCAACGCTTCAACGTTAATTAATTATGCACTTTGCAAACTGCTTCCTTATTTTGTGCAATGGGAAGTTACATAATATGTACGTAAGCTGTACCTAGTCCGTAAAGATAGCATTACGAAAAATCTTCCAAAATACAGTCTGTTTCCTTGTTTTACTTATGTACATTGCAGACTCCAACCTACTAAAAATCTACTGATTATAGAAAGATATATTATTTATTTACATAATAATGAATGAATTGTCACCGAGGATGATTTAGGGGAAGTGTGACTTTTAAACATTATGGATAAATTCCTACTTTTATATTGGTTAATAGTTTATTGTATATCATCATTAAGGTAGCAGCCTTATATTGCCAAAGTATGTAGGTAATCAATACGTAGAATATAATTTTACAAAAAGAGTTTAGGTAGATATATTAATGATTTCAAATTTGAAGGAATTTGTAGTAAGTAGGATTGTGTGATGTGAAATTCGTAACTGGTATATTTTATATCAACAATAGTTTTGTTTGTTAAATTCTGGGATTATACTTGTTTGTTGTTATTGTAAATGTTGTACTCACGCCATTTTCTGAATTTCCCTTCCAAACCACGGTTTACAAAACAATTTATCTGTATCATTGTTTGAAGCTTGAATGCATGATATTATTCAACTTTCCCAAATCCAAAAGAGCAAATGTTCAAGTCATTTAAAAACTAGTCCCTATCGTATGTTAAGCAATACATCCAAATCCTAACAGTTTTAATCTGAATTATTTAAAAGGATTTTTGGACTAGCACCGTAAACAGCTACAATTATTAACGCAGGATAGTTATCTAACAACCTAATTAAGTATGAATTTCGTCGTTGGTGCGAATTTTTATCTTCCTATCTAAATTGGTTTTTCAGAAGAAAGTCGTATTTCCTAATATCACAACACTGTTACCGTTTTTTATAGGATTGATAGAGATGTGGTTAACGTTAGTTTAGACTTCGACTACCTACGTAAGTTGCTGCAAATTCCGTTGGCCTATAAAATCCTACTTTCTTTTTGTAACTGTACAGTAGACTGATTTGTAATTGGTTAAAGTAACTAAACGTATAGGACAGAGAACAGTATTGTAATAACATGTATTTATTTCTGTATGGCTAGTTTAGTTTTCTAATTTCTATGCGTAATATTTACTTAAGAAGACATAAAGACGGCAATTTTCTAGGCTAAAATATTATGTAAAACGGAAATGTTTTATAACTTTGAATAGTTTTTAATTTACATTGGTATAGGCAAGGAATGCACACTTGATAAGGTCAAAGATCAGGTCTGGTATTGTATATTATTTTTTTATTACGTATGTTATTTCCGCAGTACAAATCGTTGCAATCTTTTTGTCTACGATCCTAGCTAAATTCCGTAAGATACCTACCTACCTACTTCTTCTTGCACAATTCGTTTCGGAACAGGAGTGAAAAAAAGTAAGGGGAGAAATGTTTAATGTTCAGCGAAGCCTATTAGAAAAATAGGCCAAGGCCATAAAGATTGAGTGAGTTTTTAAGTGTTTTATGGTACTTGCGACTACAGACAAAAATTCATAAGGTTTGAGTGTGAAAAAGGCGAAGGTAAATCTTTTTATGTGAAGGAGAATAATATGTAAGTCTGAATTGGAGAAGGTTTTGTGTAAGCAACTATTCCGCCTGCGATTTGAAATTTTAAAACCTGCTACCTAATTAGTCATAGTAAATGTTTTATATAAAAAAACTTGTTAACGGAGCACATCGGGTAATGTCAGTGGGATAACAGGATAATATAAAGATTTTTTCCTCTTAGAATACTTTTATTTTTTTAGCTGTCTATACAATTTTTACACTATAGTCAATTATCTTTGTTTTGGACATCCATTATTATCACTAGCTACTATATACTGAACATTGAACTCTCTTTGCATTTTAAAATAGACAATATTTTAAAAAGTACAGAAAGAATGCTTCACAGAGGAATAGTTTCATTCAGAATTGGTATTCCATGTCATGAAGCACATCACAGACTCTGTCGAAAAGCTGTCCAAAAAGAGTATCAATATGATGACCACTAAAACAATAGCCATGTATATATATTTACTCTAGTTGAGTTCCAGCACAAAAACAAACATGTTGAGAATCTCTCAAATGTAAAAGTTTTCCCTAAAGCATACTTTTTATTTAAATGTCTATTAGTTCGTTTTTATTTGCATCAGTTTTTATTTCAAATGTAAAAACTTTTCCCTTTATCATAAAATTTCATAAAACTTATCCAACTATTATTGTAGCTAATTTTACTTTACAACAGCACCACAAGCTTTAACATTTTCGAAAAATGTGAGAGAAAGATAGATATTCACATGGCATGAAAAAATCTTTTTTTAATGACCAGCGAGAACATGAAATATTTATGACTTTTTGAGGAATAGCCTGCTATTCCGAGCAATAGTTTTTTTTTAGTGCCAACGATGCATAGTTCCATTTTCTTTGATTAAGGACTGTCGTGTACTCCAAGGAGGAATGAATGTGGATTTAAGGAAGGAGAGTCTTTTTTGTCTTCTGCGATCTCTGTCTATTTAAAATCTACAGTCACTAATTGTAAATATCAGTACAAGCTAATCCCTATAAAACTACGTACGTAAGAAATATATAGTTTTAAGTTCTTGTATATAAAGCACCTTAACAATTTACCAAGATGATGATAATGCGGATGCTGATTGCTGCATGAGTTGTAGACGAAAGTTTGTATGTAGTAGACCTTGATTTTCTTTTCAGATAAAAATGAGTGAGTAAATTGTGTCACGTAGTGTCGAAGTGTGTTTTTTACAAGAACCTAATGAGAGGAACATCAATCATTCAAACTGATGCACTTGGACGATGACACTGCTGGATTCGTCAACGGAGGACGGCGTTGTTGGACAGGAGGGTAGTGGAGAAGGACCGTTTGTATTTGGCGAGTCTTTGATAACAGCCAATTGATTGCCATACGTAACAGCGACATCGAAACTTCCTCCGGACATTCTTGATGGAGAAAGTCTCCTAGCACGGGATGTGGAAGCTCCCGCAGTGCCGCTGGAAGTTAGGGACGTCGGTACTCTAGGTGTCGCTACAGTAGGTGTAGGCGTCGGGGTCACAGAAGTCGGTGGCTCTGGACTGGGATCCGGTCGGAGTGTTTGTGTTGGGCTGGAGGCCACGCTGCTTTCACTGATCCGATCTTGACTTCGTCTAGTCCGACTCTGCTTCACTGACTGCTGCTGAACAAAAAGTAGAGCAAAGACGGAGGGAAAGAAAGAGAAAGAACAATTAAAGAACTGTAGCATGAAATTATGCAAATTGAACTCAATAAAGTGAGTTTGTTAGTAATAAAATGTTATAAATATATTTAACACTTATATCTAGATAGCGCGGTTAGGGGACAGTGCGTAAGTGCGTGAATGATGGGTTTTGGTTAGTAGGGAAATAAAGCGGAGATGGAGATGATGGATGAAGGAACACACTCGTTCCTCCAGAAAGGAGAGCGGAACGATGATGATGGAAGACCACTTGGTTGGTCAGCAGAGCGGAGAAAGTCAGAGAGAGAAAAGATGATTCAGGAAACGAGGAGGCAGGAATAGCGGCAATTTGTGATTACCAGTACTTACAGAGCTGGGACCCGTTTGTTGGGTTACCCCTTGAGGATTAGTGGTGGGTTCCCTGAGTGCAATAGACTCGCGTCTTTTACTTCCTTTACTACCTGATGATTGTTCCGTCTGATGACCTGAAGAGAGATGCAACAGGTTACCCATTCTGTTCATCATTCCACCCAAAGCTCCGTGACCTGCTGTGACTTGATTTGTGCGTATCGTGGTTTGTGTAGCTTTCGACTTCTCTGTTGGCGGATACTTTCGAAGTCTGTATTGTCTCCAGGCTCTTTGGATGGTGATAGCAGCGTTTTGCTGGATTTTCCACAACCTTGTCGAAGACACAATGTCCAAAAGTTTTCGGGTTGGGAATTGCTTTTGGAACTTTCGTTCCATTTGTTCTTGAAGCTACAGAGGAGAAAGTGGAGAAAGGAAATACACTTTTATATCATTGCAATGCAGTTCGGTATATACATATGGCTGACTCAGCTAGAAATGAAAATGATGAACAGACGGGAATATGGACGTACCTTGCGGAATTCTTCCGAATCATCAATTTGCCCCAGGACGTGCTTCACGAGTGAATGAAGTATATCTAGACAATGAATCTTATTCCCTCTGGCAATTGGCAAGTTGAAAGCTACAATAGCTACCATATTCGGTTTTGGAAGAGCAAGTGGGGGATCCAAACTTGCCAGGAAATCAGATAGTTGGTCAAAGTTGATAAACTGGGTAGCTTGTGGATCGTACCTGAAAGGTTGCCAAAAATAATTTTCCTTCCGTTACACAAGTACTTTCTCTTTCTTATGCAATACACCCTACCTATGGGTGGGAGTATTGAGGGAAGACACGAGAAAAATGAAGATTTATACTCAATTATTCCTACCTTGACCAACGAACGTAAAACATTTCCAAGTCATCTTCCACTATGCCCACCTCCTCTTCCTTATTGGCTTCCACAAAGTTTTCGAGGATGATTGCAATGTACATGTTAATAACTATCAGATAGCTTACGATTAAATACGTTACTATGTAGGCTACGACTAGAGCTCGGCTGGGACAATCAGGTTCATCGGGTAGACCACATTTAATATGTCGGTATGAGCCGCACACAGGCTCAACCACTGTTAAGGAGTCGAGCACTTCATTCCAACCTGCTGCAGTCATCAACCTACAGAAGTCATACATAAATCATGTAACAATTTTTGGCACGTCTCCCCATATCTGATCTTCTGATGAAGAGCAATAATTCTTTATTAGAAAATTGGAATTGGCCAAATCTCAATATCTCCCTTACCGAAACAACATCAAGCTGCTATTCATAAAAGTGTCAAAATTAAAAACATCGTCAATGGACCACTTCCTTGGAGCTCTACCAAACAAGGCCATCCCGAGAATAGCATAGATGAAAGTGATGAGAGCGAGAAGTGCTCCGATATTGAACAAAGCTGGTAGAGAGACGATTAATGCAAAAAGAAGCTTCCGGATTCCTTTTGCAGCCTGAAAACCAAAGAAAAATAATGTGTTTTCCCGTATGCTTTTTCCCTGCACATGAATACGCATGAATTACACAATGAGCCCCTTCAACAATTCTTACCTTAACAAGTCGAAGCACACGCCCGATGCGAAAGACACGAACAATTCGAAGCATAGTTGGCGGAATGGGGAACTCGACAGTGAGATCCCCAACCATGAGATCGACAATGGAGGCAAGCACAAGGACAAAATCGAATACATTCCACGGGATAGTAAAATAGTAATATCTTAGGCCTATTATCTTTACTATAGCCTCTGTAAATTCAAAAAAGCCACATCGGATTAGCACCATCCATCTTTTTGCATTCATTTTTTTTACAGAATCTGCGTAGGTACTTTGTATTGTTAAGTTCACTCACCTAGAGCATAGATTGTCGTAAAAAATGAATTGAATCCAGCCAGGAGATGGACTACAATCTGACGTTGACCATAATGCTCAAACGCCATGATTACCATGTTCATAAATATCATAAAAAATATTGCAATCTCGAATCTGCGCACGAACACATGCAAAAAAAGTTGAGCTTATCAATATCCACTTCTTTTTTAAAACATCATAAAAATGCTGTTAGGTTTTCAATCTGAATTTATGTATGGATTTTTTTTCTACTCACTTTCTTGACATGGCAATGTCATAGAATGGGGAGAGTATGGCACTAGTCGGGCGTTTAATTACTTTACGAGGCTTTTTCCTCCCTAATTTCTTCATAGCTGTGTAATAGTGTCGTTGGCTAGGCGTAAGCAGTACTTCTAAAAGGTTCCCTTCGTACTGGAGAAAGCATTCAATTCAATACAATTAATGAATCAAGTTACCACAGCTCATTTTTTTTATATCACAGGATACGGGAAAAGCAATAAACTTTCTCTTTACCTTTTTCTTAAGCATATTAAAGTTGTCAATTATGACACCAATGAACAGGTTGAGTGTAAAGAAGGAGCCGAACACGATGAAAATAACAAAGAAACCGTAATAGTGAATCCCATGGTCTGATATTGGCTGCATGTCTACATCAACGGAGTCCACTGCATACTCCATAAGTTCCATCCAGCCCTCAAACGTTGCCTGTGTGCCACAACCACATTTCATGACTCATAAAAATATCTTTATTCCCAAAGCATTCCGCTATATTTACGATATTAATTTCCGTTTTCCCTCTTACAATTTGAAAGAGTGATAGGTAGCCTTCCAAAACGTTGTCGAAGTTTGATATAGAGTTCACCCACGAGAAGCCGTGGGATACCGTTTTGTTACAGCAAGCGTCTCTGGTTGGGACAATCTGTGGGGTAGATATAGTCAAATGAATATCAGTTTCAGTTCATTTCCTTACTTTTTCTGATTATTTTACATTGGTTGTGTGAATTATGCTGTTTGCTTACTCGAGCATCCACCCGTTCCCCTTCCAAATTAACACACTTGAAAAACTTCCCCTTAAAAAACTGGACACCCATAATGGAGAACACAAGCCAGAAAAGGAGACAGACCAAGAGTACATTGAAAATGGATGGGATTGCGTACATCAAGGCATTCACCACAATCTGTTTGACATATGAAGAGAGAAAGTTTAGTCGGCAAGTAAAATATTTCGCTTCGGGATGGGAAAAGTGAATGGTTGCAATTTTTCTTCCAGAAAGGTGATAATTCAGTTACCTTCATGCCTTGCCATCTTGAAATAGCTCGGAGGGGACGTAAAGCTCGAAGTGTTCGCAAAGCCTTTAAAGCAGCTAAACTGGAAGCACCACTTTTTGCCTGTTCCGAAGCAGTGTCTGGATCAAACTCGATTCTTAGCTCAAAATACATGGAGACCAGACTTACCTAATGAGTTTACGCAGAATGGGAGTGGGGAAGAAAAAGAAGTCATAAAATCATTAACATATTTAGTATTCAGGGCAAGTCCACTTTATGGCTCAACAATAAAAGCTCACTAGACTTTTAATTTTCATGGCCATTTCATCTGTTGTAATATGTCACAGTGCGAACTTACGGCAACAATGAACGCGTCCAAAATGGTCCAAGCACTCGTGAAATAATTCCACAGCCCGAGAGCAAACCATTTGAGAATCATTTCAACGAGGAAAATTCCGGTGAAAACGAAGTTAAGAATGTAAAGGGCCTTTTTGAGTTGAGGTCTCTCATCAAGATGCACATCCTCGAAAGCAAGCGTGATACTTGAAGCAAAAATTAGGGCTAAAATCATCCACTCAAATGCAGGGTGTCCGACGATGGACACGGCAAAACCTCTTATTTTATCCCACGTAGTCCAGTCCCAGCCCCTCATGTGTCGGCAAACGAAAAAATTTGACTGCCAGCATTTCGTTGGAATGCAGTCTCCAGCCGTTAATTTTTGTGGAGTTTCTGGAGCGAATTGTACATGCTGAAAGGGAAACAAATGGGGAGCATAATGAAAAGAAAAAAAGGACACCGTTTTAGACACTTTACACGAAAAAACTTTTTCCCTAAAAACAAATATTTCTCCCTTTCCATACAAATGAACTTCATTTCCTCTTAAGTAACATTTTTTCAGACTTCTTGTAATATTATTTCATAAATAAGAGCTTACATCTTGATTTAAGCCGAAAGTGCTCCCACGTTTCTCGAAAAAGGAAGAATTTTGCTCCCTTTTCAGTTTGTTTTCTGCTCGCGATATAGCACGTTCCGCTGCCTCTTTCCTGTTTTGTAAGATAACTTTTCTGGCAAGCAGCTTGAAGCGTACTCGAGCTTCTGGCTCTGGCTCAGGCTCTGGTTCTGGTTCCCCTCCAGACAGTCTCCATTCTTCTGGAGCGTCCGGGTTCAATGGCTAGAATGGATGGGAAAAGTGTGCATTTTATGAAATGGAAAAAAATTCATTACTTTTGTATTTTGTAAATATGACCGGAAAATTTCCATTTTATTATTTCGTACGGTGACTGGAGACGCTTGCTTTTCTGAAAGTGGAGTTGCTGGATCGGATTTGTTGGTGCCGGACACGGATGCTTCTCCAGGTGCAGCAGTGACTGAGAGCTCTGGTACTCCACCATCAACTGTTCCTTCACCATCGGAGGCTGCACCATCACCCTTGTCCGGCTTTTTCAGGAGCATTCCGACTATTGACTTTAGATTGTCAGCGCGTCCCGATGCCTCCAGTTCTTTCTGTTTTATAAATCACACAATATTTACATAAATTAGGTTACTTTGTGGGCCGTCTGGTTAGTAATGAGCGTTGATTCCAATTAGAAATGGAGCCGTTACGTCTCTTTGCGCCTTCAACTCCTCCGTATTGAAGCTGTTGAGTAGCAAAGCCAAGAAGAGATTGAGGACGATAAAGTTGCCCACGATGAGGATTGGAAGATAAATGATGAAACAACGAACGTATACCTATAATTAATAGAACACACTGCTTTGTAAACCTAATTATCGATCCACTTAAGCTAAAACCTTCAAATGCCTAATTTGTGGATATCTTTGTTACGTACGGCATTGCTGTCATCGTCCTTTTTACTCATTTCCTGAGCCTTCAGACAGTCCCAGAGTGGCTCAATCCATTCCCCACAGAGGACGCGAAATACCATCATGAAAGCGTACCAAAAGTTTTGGAAGTGCCACCTGGAGAAAAATAGTCTTTGTTCGTAAACGACATCCTATAGCCAACTGTTACCAATCTATGTCTATTTTTAGGGAGCCACGTTACCTCGGGAAATTGTCTGGATTGTCAATAGCGTCGAACGCACGCGGAGTATACTGCCCACCAACAATTTGCATTCCCATCACAGCAAAAATGTAGATGACTATGAGGAGGACACAAGTTAGATTCCCCAGTGCACCGAACGTCGAAAAAATAATATTGAGCAACACTTTCATCGTGATCCAACTCTGAGCCAATTTGAACACTCGAAGCTACAGCAAAAAATCACACCAAGTAGATCCCATAAAAGCTTTGTCCAAATTAGCAAATGGCTTTACTCATGAAAATCCAACTAAATTATTCAACGTACCAATCTCATGCCCCTCATCACACTCAAGTTGAGTACAGTTTCGATGATTATGTCCAAGTAACTTATCCCGACAATGAAGATATCAAAAATGTTCCAGCCCACTTGGAAAAACTCTCTCTGAAGTGCCAACACTTTAATAATACATTCCGCTGTGAAAACTGCCATGAAGACCTGAAAGAGAGCAAATCATACAACATGAGCGGATGGACGGAACCTCCCACAGGACTACTTTTAGGAAATGGTAGGCCGTTTGAGAAATGTCGGACAGTATTTGCTGAGGATCTATCCCATCCCACTTACATTGTTACCCTTTTTGAGCCACTCCTCAAGTTCATGGCTCTGCCCGTGATGCTCCATTGCCAGGAGTACGGTATTAAATATAATACATATTGTGATAAATGCTTCAAATAAAAAATGATTAACAATAGGCTTAAGTCTTGTTTTCAGAATTAATGAGAATTTCCGTGTATTCCTCATGAACGCCCTCTTCTTTGTTGCACCTGTGGAGAATACAAAAAAAAACGTAGTAAAAATCTCTGCGTAGCCAGTAGCCAGAGTAAGTGGATCAACTAATATGCGAACCTTCACCATTCTTCGAAGCAAGGGCGGTGGTAGCATCCGCTTCCCCGGAAGAGTCGGACGCTGCATCGGATGCATTTCCATCGAGCAAACGGGGTATAGGATCTTCATCGGGATCTGGTGGTGGTGGAGATACAACAACGGCTGGCTGTCCGGGCTCCCCGATGTCAATCGCTACCGCACCTGTTTCATCCCCTGTCACATCAACCTCAACTGAGGTGGTTAAACGGATTACTATATAATCTTGTGATAAAGCTTCGCCAAATCCCCTTGTCAAAGCTTTGGAAAGCAAATGCCAAAAGAGAAAAGTTTTAACTTACCCAAATCTTTGGAGATGGTATTGTCTGCAAGAATACTTCCTGTTACGCTATTCAAAGAGCCCAACTTTTTCATCTCTTCCGGCCCCATGTTCATCCTGAGACCCAGAAGACTAAATATGGCATCACCGAGGTTCATATCATTGGCTTCCCCATCCCCAGTATCCAGAATGAACCTATCACCATCCTCACTACTCACAACTTTGACACGACCACTAACACGCACCCCACCGGTGCCAACTATTGGGGCTAGTGAGCTACTTGTTCCACCAGCACTTGACACATCACCGGCAGCTCCGCTGCTGCCCCCTCCACCACCGCAAGTAGTTGCTGCACTATTGTCAGTCACCGTCAGTCTACTTTCTCCACTGGCAGGGCGAGAACTAGAAGACTTCCCAGGGCGCTCCCGATCCCGGTGCTTCATCCTTCTTGGTTTTGTAATGGGAGCTGATGAGCCCGAAGAGCTGGATCGCTTCCTCCGCTCCTTCACGGTTGAAAGGGTTACTTGGGTGGGGACGCCACCGGGGCTAGGGTTATCCCCACATGGACTCGCACCCCGCTTTGAACCTCGTGGGGATGCTCCACTCTGATGAAGTGTGCATGTCGACGTCGGCGGCACTGTTATTGTTGTAGGCGGAGCACTACACGTGGGACTCACCCCACCACCAGTACTAACTACTGTCGCACCACCACTACCCCCTCCAACAACAGTACTCACGCCACATATGGACTCCCCACATATACTGCCCGCGTTACTAACTGCTCTAGGCGAGCCTACACTTGTATTCGCTACAGAACCAAGGCGCTCCGTCCCCGGTTTACTAATCGCTCTACGTCTTATGGCACGACGGGGTTTACGCTTACCCAACGAACTATGTCTTAACTTTTTCGCTATGAGCTCACGCTCCGACGGAGTTCTCTTACGGTAATAAGTCATTTTACATATATTCAACTTGGTAAGGTCATCGAAACTGAAGGTGGACGCTTGGCGGACCATCGAGAGCTTCTGATGCTTCGTTAGTGGCCCCTATTCATTCACAAATTATTACATCATAAATACACACATAATGTGAAAATGCTCATAAATTATAATCTCTCATGAACCCAACATTTCATCCCACATGCTTCCTTCGTGAAAGCGTTTCCCATCCCCCCTTACCGAATCCTGATTGGAAGCTTCAGCCTCATAGCTCATGGCGACGACAGCTAGCATCAGGTTCAGGAGATAGAACGAACCCAGAAACACGACCATTACGAAAAATAGAACACTCCATGGACCGGATGTTGAAAGTACCTGGAAAAAAGAGGATCATCATCATCAGCACATCACATCGTTTTACGCTTTCACGTACCCAATAACATCCCAACCTTTCCTCATTCTCCATGCCATAACTTCGCCACAAATACGGACCATTCACATGGAAAACAGTTTGCTAAAAATAGACCGCAACCGTCTTCCACACAATAAACATTTCTCATATCTGCATATTTTGAGCAAAAAGTAAGAATGCTTGCTCCTGCTCCTTTATATTCTGCCAAATAGCTGGACCATATATCATCATCATATCATGTCATCATATTACTTTTATTTGTCTGTTGCTCAGGAAAAAACTCTGTCATCATCTGCCGGAACGTCCGTAATGCCGTTTTACCCTTCTTCCTACATTTCGTATATTACCTCATATAAGACATTCCAAAGAAAAAGTAACTTTTATTATTAGTACGGTACATCATCTCCTAATCTCAATGTTACGACTTGCACTTGATGGGGCATTGCGAGTAACAATGGATTTCAGTCCAGAGGTCCGAAAATCAACACAACAAAAAGAATCTGCCTCCATCTATATGTAAGTCACTTCGCTTGGAAATATGGCTCCTCAAAAGTGAAAGCAAGTGAAAGGACGTTCAACAAGATCACCATCATCATTCCCATCACTATAGCCATATCACTCTTAAACATGGGAAACCAACCCAGCACGTCCTTCTTATCTCATTCTTTTATTGTCGGCTAAATGATAGTTGTTACTTAATTTATCATGAATCTCCGAATTGCTTTATTTTCTGCTCCTCCATTTATCACATGAGCCTTTGGAATAAGCATGGGAAACAATAAAAACTCTCATTTGAATACCAAAAAAAATCCACTCCGAAAATCCGACCATGCATAACACATATCCTCAATATATTCATCTTTTATTCTAACTGACTTTCACACCAAAATGAAACGACATCGCGACACGACCATAGTCACACGGAACGAGCAAAAAAGCCCACAAAAACTCGAAATTTATACCACATGATCTCCTAAAATATATATAAGATGTTCAAGAAAATTTCTCTGAGCAGCTTTCGGGAGAAAGTAATTTCACCGACATATCTCCCTCTCGTAATAATATATTTCATGAGCTAGGGCTGCGGGGGCTTGTAAGGCATCTATAAAAAGTAAAAAATTACAGCCGGAGCTTTCCACAGCAAAAAAAAATCCAGTACGGCGGCCCTCATCTCATTCTAAACTTGATCATATCGTAAAAGACACGAGAATTGGTAGGAGAACGATAATATTTGCTATATTTGTATGTAGTTCCATACTTATGATACAAAAAAAGTTAAAGAATGCATTGAAATTCAAGACCATGCGTTCATTTACTCTTTCGTTTTTCCCATACTTCCCATTTTTTTCTCACTCCTTTCGAGTGATACAGAAGGGCACAAGCTGAAGCAACCACCTTATATCATATTACCTTTTCCCTTCTGCAATCAACTTTTTTCCCTTCTTGTCTTCACACAAAAAAGCTAAGCTTGATCCTTCGTCATCATCATCATCAGTCTTGTTCCCTTTCTCCGTACATAAAAAAGTCCCCAGTTGCTTTCACTTGCTGTACCAATGTACATATGCATGGATAGGTGGCTAGCTATACGGCAACAAAGGCAGAAGTGAGCCAGCCAGAGCCAGCCTCAAATTCGAATAATTTATGTATGAAGGGCAAAGGATATAAAAAAGTAAGTGGATAGGATCTGGTCCTGCTGCTGACGGACCCAGAGCCATACATATCCATAAAGCTTTCTCATTCTGCATATTATGAAACTGGGCAAAGTGATGGACGTACTACTGCCTCCTCCTACTCGTATTACTGGTATTAACGTATTCGGTAGTCAAAAAAAATGTATTTTTATGCATATCCAGAGACAATGACTTTTTTCCTTCTCATTTTCATTTCTCTCTCCTTTTTTCATGGTTCTCCTCGTTATACCCTTTCTCCTCTGTTGAAATCCATGTAGTCCAGCTGTACTTACAATTCACATGGCTATTCAGCCAAAAGCCATCCATCCTTGTTATCATTGTGTCGTGGATTGAAAATGTTCTACTGTTGCTTGTGTCGTGCCTTTGTGCCTATTGTCTGCATATTTCTCTATAGAGAAGTTAGGGAAACTACCTGGCATACTGGCAGAAATTAAGTTGACGAAATTTTCAATATTCCCATTCCCATTTTTACTGAACATTTCGGAACATTCGTTCGACAATGTTTTATAATGATACCAGAGTAAAAATCAATGCCAAATCATGGTCAGAGGGACTAATTCAAAAGTGGCCATGAGAAAAATGGCCACGCCATTCTGACCAATTAAAAATTATACAATATCTAACAAATGCGTGACCGAGTTTAAACAACAAAGTTTGCCTGACACAATATTTGTAGTAGCGCAACATATTTATTTATGTTAATAAGCAAACGGATAATACCTGACTATAAAATAAATATAAATTGGCCGTAATAAAGAAATTGGCCACATTATTCCGTAGAGTAAAAATTTTGGGTTTTGAATATTTTTATGAATGTGTCGCTTTTGAATTGGTCACTTTGTCCGGCACCCCAATGACGTTTTAAATACTATGTCCATAGCTAGTGAACACTGTTTCTTCTTTACTTTTTCTTTCTTCCAACTCGGTTTCTCCCAGCTTGGTCGAATGGCTATGTGCCCATCAGCAATGAAACTGTGCATAACACTTTATCGTATAAATAAATGTATATTATAAAGATAAGCATGAACCATATATTTTCTTTGTCATGTTGCTGATCTCCTACTTGAAAGTGTTGGCTGAAAAAAACGGGATAGAAAGTAGATTTTTTTAACAATAAAGAAAATTTAACTTACCATATTACTAAGTACATATGAACATATATAGGTAGGGAGATATGTAACAAGTGCCTGAAAGCTAACAAGGGTCAATTTTCCTTGGAAAAGTTTATTAGTGTGCCCTCCACTCCCTCCAGATAAGCACATATATTATCCCACTAATAGGCAAACGACAATGGGGAAGGTATAATATATGTGGCGGTGGATAATAAGATGATATGCATCTTGC
>JAQGAI010000773.1:0-17714 GCA_034696905.1 Lepidocyrtus violaceus
CTTCCTCCCTCAACATTTCATCTTCTGCGTGTCGCCTCTTCCCAGCCACCCTTCTGAATGCCCTGGCTCTCCTCTCTTCTTCTTCATCCTCCTCCTCCTCAATCTTGACATCCTTCCCATTCATTATCAGGTGGTCATGTGGCTTGGACGATGACATGTCCATGGACTCCTCGTCACCCGAGTTGGGTGACGGGGATCGGGAAATCTGGGAACGGTTGCTGCTGCTCAAACTACTTCGTTGTCGATGATGATGATCACGATCACGTTGATTGTGGTGGTGGAGCTGATGCTGCTGCTGTTGATGGAAGTGTAACGCCTGGGTGGGATCGTAGGAGCCCATCCCGTTCATAAGTTCCGCAGCCCGCTTTGTCAAAAGCTCCTCGCTGTTCTCCAAACTCGCCAGTTGTCTCAGAGGGGAGTTGTGGGGAAGGGAGTTGAGGAACGTCGTCATGTTGAGATGGTATGGATTGGGTGGGAGGCCGGCAGCTGCGGCCGCTGTCATCAGAAATGGATTGAAGTTGACTGGACCTGGAGGGTAGAAAGGGGAACATAAAAGGGTTTTAGATTAAAATACCACAGTTTATTGCTTTTATCGGGTAATAACTTTTGGAGGAGAATTAAATTAAGCCGTAGTCGTAAATTGCTCCTCCGTTCTTTTAGTTTTATCACACTCATATCATGAGACAACTTTATAGGCACTAGTTCTTCTTGAGGGTGGGTTATGGTTATGGATTATATATCCTTACCTGGAGGAAGGAATGGCGGAGGGGTTGCCGGGAATCCGGGCAGATCCGCTCCATTCTGGTGATTCACCATGTTATTGTCGTTGGCTGGTGGTGGAGGGGCCACCGGTGTCTTCCCCAATTTCGCGGCGAGTAACGGATGACCAGGGAATGCGGACTCTGGAAAGAGACTCCCTTGCTGAGCTACAGCTACTGCTTGGGACTGCTGTTGTTGGCTCTTCGAATTATTAGTGGAGTTCTTACTGGAATTGGAGGCGCTCCGCTGGGAGGGTGAGTTACTACTGGCTCCGCCGGAGGAGGGTGCACTCCCGGATTTTGAGTCGTTATTGTTGCGATTACGGCCAAGCTACAAAAAAATGAAACACAAAATATGAATATAGTTTACTAATAATAGGAATAATTGCACCTCGGTAAGAACCTCATCGGTTACGATATTAAGTATAATGTCAGAATTAAACTTTTAACTGTCCTTACCTTCAAGTTCATAATCAAACACTTCTTGGAGGTCATATGCGAGGAGTAGGATCCCGAATGAGAGAATCGCTTCTTGCAGTTGGAACACTCAAATGGTTTCTCCCCTGAATGAATACGGACGTGCTCCTGAACACGCAGAGAGAAAAAGAAATGCCAAATTAAATTACCTGCTATTTGTAGTTTGTAAGTGAGTATTCTCAGGTACAGGTAGGCACACACTAATTTAAATATAATTTTATCTACTTTTGCCATGCGGCCCTGGGTAAGCCAGGTAAAAAGGTGACTGAACAACGTCCATGCTTTATTCATCATGCAAAAAAAATACACCTCATCCTGTTCATTCATCATTATTATTTCACACAAGAGTAAAAATAAAAAACTGCATTGAGCAGGTGGTTTTAGCATTTAAAATTACACACCTGGGGCATTGGGGATACGCTACAATTCTACTATAATCATCTGCCTATTCAACGTTATCTACGCAAAACTAAAGGCGCTACGTTTTTCTAAATACTTACAAGCGAAAAAAATCAAGAAAAGGCCGAAAAATTTGCATGAATTTAAATTTTTCAATCTCATCATAGCAGGTAAGCATTTTCCTTTTCTTATCTCGATTCATTCACCATCAGGCTCAGGTATGCTTGAAAATCCGTTGATAAGAAGCAGGTAAGGTAAGCAGCTTACAATACGGTTGGATTGAGATTTTTTAAGTTGGGGCAAGTTGAGACTCACCCCACATTAGTGCAAATTCCACTTGTTCAAGATAACAGAAGATAAATCCTGTGATTTTTACAGAGTTCAATTCTATCATTTAGTTAGTCAACTAACCTGAGAGAATATTAAAGAAAAGGGCAAAAACTTTTTTATGCTAATCAAAAACTGTATTCTCTGTCATAAACCACTTCTTTCGCATTCTACCAAAAAGCACTCATCATCAGATCAGCGGAGAAAAATAAAACTTTTTGTGGATCTCATCTCGTTGGAACATTCCCAGCATTTTAACGTGCTCGGTGGTCTTCAACAAGCCAAAGCATCAAAACTGTATAAAAGCTAATAATTTTCTGCCGAGAAAAGTAACTGTAATCAACTTTCTTCTCAAGAAGAAGAGGTAAAGTATGAGATGAGATGGGGAGGGAAAGAGAGAAACCACAGGAATCTGTTTAGCCTGACATGGCATGAGTTGATTTTCGGAAAGAAAATCCCTGAAAATATTTTTAAGGAAGAGAAACAGGCAGGGAAGTAAAATGAAACTGATGCAAACCGAATCATCATCATCCAATTTCCATCAAAATCAGTGGCCAATCTCTTCTCGGTCTGGAACTGGAATGCACACACGTTTACGTCAAGCATGTGTAACTTTTCTCTGAGAAATTTATCTGTAAATTGGTGGGAAACCTAAAACTTTCGTATTAAAAGTACTTTTTTTCTTCAGCTAAATGAGGTAGAGTTTTTTATCGCATATTTGCTACTCTATCTCCTGCTAACTCATCATTATCATCATAGGTAAGTAAAAAACTAGGTATGATGTGATGTAACCTGTTTTGGAAAAAGGAGCAGAGAAAATATTGGAATTGGAAATAGAATTTTTTATGATGATGTCCTCCTTTCAAATAATGTTGATGCGGAATACTTACTACTTTACTTACACAACTGCTGAAGATAACTGAACTCATCTCATTTGACGCCCAAACTTTTTCCATTCCATTCAATTCCCTCTCAAGTCATTTTGCTTTCTCTGTTGCTAAAAAAAAGAGATACGGGGGTGGGGTGTTCTTTACCAAAATGAGTACCTTTCCTTTTCGGCAGTAATTTACCTAAAAGATGTGGACTGATGATATGCACAGCCACTTTATAAACTTGGCTGCGCTGCAATCAGCTCAAACTTCTTTCAATCTCACCCTCCTATTTCGTTTATTTCGCGACGAGATTTTCTGTTCCGACATCCACCACAACACATCACATAACATACAAATACCTCTGCATTAGGTAACATGCATGATCTGATCATACATGACAAGAAACTCTAGTTAAAGTTGAGTGAGTTGAGTTTGTTGAAACTGCTTGCTACACCCTTTTTCTGGAAAAAGATTTTCCCCATTCCGCTAACTTTCATTTCGCTTCTTTCTTCATTTCATTTAGCTGTCTTTTCAGCTACAGCTACAAGTAAAATCTTGATAAACCTGTTTCGCTGTTTTCCACCTAACAAGCAGAGCATTAATTGAAAAACTTTCCCAATTACAAGTTAAATCAGGTTAGCAGGAGGAGGAGAAGGAAAAGGGAAGGGGTAACAGTAAAATGTTGTGGACATGCATGCCTTGTTTTGCATCAATTTAAGTAAGTTGTCCACTTCTTAAAGAAAGCCCAATGAAGATGATGAAGATGGTTTGGTGAAGAGCGTAAATAAAAATGAACTCGAATTGGAATCCGGAATGATTACAAACGTATTTATGTTTATGACAGGAGCGAGGTGGTTGATTGACAAGCTTGGAAGAAATGGCAACAAGTTTGGGGTAAATTCTTGTTAATAGTATTTTGGATTCAAGTCAAAATTAGTCAGCAAAAAAATAAAACATGCAGATAAGTATACATTTTGGAAAGCAAATAATTTACTAAATTCACTAAAAACCATATAACTACTTTTTTATGTAATGGGTGACTATCTACTGAATTTAAGGAAAAATGGTAAACCTTCAAATGGTGTTTAAACTTAAAGGCCTTCTCACAGTCAGGACATTTAAACTTTCTGAGACCGGCGGACTCGTCATGACTTATCATGTGTCTTTGTAAACGGTAGACGTTTGCAAACTGCTTGAAGCAAATTTTGCAAGACTGCTAGATCGGGGGAGAACAAAAAAGGAGACAAGGTCAGAATAATACATTTCACGTGAAAAAAATTAACTAACTTCATAATCATAATCACCATTAATTTCTCAATGTTTTTTTTTAAAGATGATCCTCAATCGGAGGAGTCGTTCCCTCCTACTAAAAAAAACGACCCGCTTAATCTCCTCATTACTTAATGCAAACCGGCTAATAAAATAATCTAAACTTGAAAGGGGTCTCTTAAAAATACCACCGCAAAATTTTCCCCCTGCTTTAGGTTAAAAAAAGTCGGGTTCTTTTTTTAATATCCTACTTTGTTCAAACAGCACATTTTAGATAACATGAAATGGCTCGTTCAGTTCATTCCCACATTCCCTAAACGACCTTTTTTATGATGGGTATATACATAAGTGAAGTGAAGGAGGAGGAAGGCTTTGAACAATCTTTGAACTGAACGGAGCAACTTGATTTTTTTATTCATACAAACAAAAAAACGGAGTAAAAATGGAAATTAATAGGTGGAAGGAAGAATCTCCCTGACTATATGACTGACTAAAGGAGTGAAAGGAAAAGTAAACCTAATTTTCCACATCACTTCACAGCCCGTTGAAAAACAAGGAAGGCTTTTTTTTTCATTCATGAGCCTGGCTGGGAGAAGGAGGTGGAATTAAAAAGAGGTGAGTTCCTCTCATTTAAATATAAGTGGCCCATTTGCCTCTAAAGTAGGTAGAGATACAAAAAAGACTACTGCCGTTCGTGGTCCTGTCCGTTTTTGAATAAAAATAAAATCTAAATAAAAAAGGTACTTTTTTGGAGGTAGTTGGTTGGTTGGGTTGGTGCAGTGTACGGTGGTGCGGTGAAACGTGAGACAGCATTTTTCGTGAGAAATTAACTACTTCTTATCTAAACACGACAGCGGAGATTTGCTTTGCCTCCTTTGCCAGGCAGGCAGGAGAGAGCCAAGGGCATTAGCATAAATTGTTAATTCTCAAGAAGAAATACATAAAAGACATCGTACATGGTTTGGTGTATGGGTTGAGTATAATAATAATGATAAAAGTAGATTAAGAACGTAGTAAAGGAGGTAGTCACTGCTCATTTGAATGGTGAGCCGAGTCAGGAAGAAGCAGACCGACCTGGATAATGTGGATCTGTGTGCGTATCGGATTAAATACCTCCATCCATTCTAGACTGCTTTTTTTTAACCGTATCACGTTGCACCTTACACCTACCCTGCCACAAAAATGGCTACAGTTAAGTTAGATTTGTATTTGAAGTTCTCACATGAATATTTATTTTTGAAATAGTTTCCTCTGCAGTGGGATCAAATCAAAAAAAGTTTGCTGCTGCTTCCCATACATTAGCTTAGTTCACCTTTACGCAATAGAGGATTACGTAAAACCACCCTATTTATTCCACCTCACCTCCCACGCGAAGGATTTAGTTTCATGAGATTGGCATGTTTGTGCATTTTTTCACTATATTTGACTGATTCGGTTAAGTTGTAGTATGGCTATAGTTGTCTTGAGGAAAAAAAATATGAATAGGGGGTTGGTTTTTTTATTATGTGTACACACCTGGTTTGGGGTGGGATGGGAGAGCTCGTGCTTCTCAAAGTCCTCCCTTTGGCTGAAACTCTGTCCGCACTGTTCACAGGTGAATGGTGGTCCGCCTCCGCTAGACGAGCTCCCACTACCTATTATCCCTCCATTCACGAGAGACTGCCCTTTGAGAAGACTCAACTGCTCGACGGAAAACGGGGAGGAAGGCAAACTGCTCCCGTTTGGACTGGCCAACTGTTGTTGATGATGCAACTCTCCACCTGTAACAACCTCCTTTCCAATGATACTGTCCAGCCCTGACTCAGCTGCATGATTGACCACGGAATCTAGAAAAAAATTCAGAAAAAAAAAGAAAAATCATAAATAATGCATTACGTAGAATAGGATCATATCATAATCAACTTCCACATTTCATAAACCAGTCATGTATGTGTCAAGCAGAAATAGCAAAAAAGGCAACGCCATGTAAAAGGATGATATGTAATGACAAGTATTTTTTCTCTCTCTCCCAAGTTATTAGCAATGATGAAAGGGAAAAAAGGTTCATTTGTTCAGATTATTAGTTATCAATTTCCGACAGCTTATCCTTCTCCCAAGACGCATTACCTCCTACATAATATTGGTTGGTATTGGCTGAGGATAAATCTCTACTCATTTTCTGATGTAATCGGAGGAATGCTGCAGTTTTCTTTGAAAGTGAAGTGAGGCCAGCACCACCATACCACCGGAACTCTGCTCGTAAGAGTTCCACTAAAAAGGAAGTTGGAAGGTGATAAGCCCCCTGTAATAAATGAATACTTTGTCCTGTGTAGCGAAACAAAAACAGGAACAGAAAACCCAAGCCAACCAAGTAGGAAGAGAGAGCGCTTCGCAGAGATTAGGGGGAACAGGACAGGGAAAATGGTTCCCAGAATTCAGATCAGCCAGAAAGAACCAACAAGTTTTCTATATAAAAGCCTATAAAAACCTTTAGTAATATTGGTTGGAGTTGTTACATGTTGGAGGTAAAAAAATACCAAAGCTCTGATGATATGGTCATAATCATTTCATATTGGAGGAAAAAGGAGGAAGTAGAAATACTATCAATATCTGCTCTGTGTTTTGGTATTCCACGGACATGACCCAAACTGGACCACACAAAAAAACGTAGTCATTTATTATCGCAGTTTTTTTCCTTCCTGTGAAGAAAACTGAAACGAGATAAGAAGGAGCAACCTTTCCTTCATCAGTACCAACCTTTTTGTTGTTATTTTTTTAATTGTTCTTTAAGACGCAATTTTAACAATAAAGTTGATTGTAATTGGTTGTAATTTATTATTTTTGATTGGGGGATTTGATTATGAATTAACTTACTTCGATAAGCCGTCCATACATGCGCTAGTCTCCAGAGTCTTAAAGAAAAGGCATTGCTCGCACTGTAACAGTCTAAACTCAACATGTTCTCAACAACCATTTCATTGTTCACGAGAAGAAAATAACCTCAAGAGATGAACCTGAACGAGTCTCAGAACATCAATACCACCACCAACGCAATGTAACGGCTCCAGATTTCAGATTCAAATCAAACAGGTTACTTGTTACTGTTACTAGTTCAGTTCAGATACAATCAATTTCACACTTTGTTCGAGCTGTTCTTTGTTTCACGTGTAAAACTACCTATGTATATAATTATAATTGACTCTCCTTTCACCAATCATTTAAATGCTTTGGTAGATTTGTTGAATTTAAAGCAGGTTTCTTCGGTTTCCGTAATGCTGAGTTTTTAAAGCAGGGTGTAATTTGGCAAACTGTGGATTGTCACCATTAAAAGTTGTCAAGTTTCTTAATCAATCTATTGTAAATTTTTCAGACTAGCAGATGGGGTAAACTTGTTCCACAAGTCACAAACAAATCGTTGAGTTCAAGAATAATCAGAAGCCAGTTAAGTTGAAAAGGTGACTTGAATCACAAAAAGGCCAAATCATAACTCATTTAGCGGCAATCATGCCAACGACTAGAGTTTGAATAGAATCGGTAAAGTCTTTGCTGAGATCAATATTTTAAAGTAGATTTTCACTTTTGACGAGTATTGGTATTCGTAATTTTTTTTAGCAGTTTTGGCGTTTTTACTGTAGCCACTTTAAAAGTTCTCAGTTTGTTTTATAGGTCAGACTAGAAAACAGTATTTTCTTCTATAAAAAAGATTCACTTCTCCTTTCCTATGATGATTGCAAGTTCACAAGTGAATTTTTACTTTTTTTCACAGATGTAAGGAAAAGATGAGTAGCTATGTAGAAGCAGCAGCACAAGTCGAGAGAAAGAGAGAGCACGAGAGCTCGTCGTCACTCACTTCCTTCATCCTTAGCCGGTGGATCAGGACTAGGGTGAGGGAAGGAAAATGCGAAAAGCCAAGTTTTCCCCCAGTAAGCCACCAAAACGAATAGGAGCAGAACGGCAGTATTCCCCCATTACAAAAACGGGAACGGAGCAACTTATTCCTACTCCGATCCAACATGGGGAATTCAAGAGAATACTCTGCCCTTTACATTTACATTCCCGTTCCCGAAATTTGTTGCGCAACGAGAGAAAGAGCTTCCTCCTCATAACAAGCAAGGAACACACACTTTTTTCGGTCACCCCAACCAACCCAACCAAGGTACGATACACATAAAAAACACGGTAAAGTATAAAGTGGTGGTGGTAAAAGGTATGAGTAAAGAGTAGCCAGGGAGAGTTTTAGGGTTGGGATGTGGATGCGGATGATAATGTGATGTTGTATGCCATGCAGAGGAGAAAACCATACACACGCAATAATAGTATGACACAACTTGGTTTGGAGTATGGATGGATGATGAGGGAATCTTGTATCATTCCAATCGCCACCACCACCACCATCATCACCACCGCTGAATATTACTTACCGACAAGGCAATACATTCGGGCGCAATATCTCCAACAGATTGCCCGAAAATGCGTAAGAAAAGAAGTACGATTAAGGAAAAAGATAGATGGACCATGCCTCAAAATTAGCCTCGTGAATTTTTTTTTTCAGAAGAAGATGATGAAAATTTCGTAAACGTGCAAAATTGATAATCAATCAGTGTTCCAATATTTAATTTTAATTTTGAATTGTTAAGTGGATATTTAAGTTTGGTTGGGGTAGTTGGTCCCGGAACAGAAAATATCCCTGAATCCATTTTATTTTTGTGTGTGTGCACTTGGGTTGCTGAGCCTTCTAAAATGCATTACTTATGTATCATATCGTATCGGTAGTTCTCCAGGATAAAAATGTTGCTGCCTTATTGGATTCCTGTTCCTGACAATGAACTGGAACTGGAATATATTTTGTCTCTCTCGGTCTCCCTGTTCAATGCAGATGGACAACTGTGGACGGTGATGGTTTATGACAATAAACAAAAAAAGGAGTGGAAGGTTCCCTTCCCCCTTCTCTCTCTCTCTCCCGTCGCACTTTTTTCCATCTCTTTTGCATTTAATCTGTCGTCTGGCCCGTGTGACATGAATGGTTTTGGGTCTGAGTCTGGACCCTCTCTTCCACCCCGCTCCCATCCCAATGCAATATGCAATCATAATGAAATGGATGTGAATCGAATTCGTAAACTTTTACCGAGTGAACGAGCTAGAGATGCAATATCAAAATGTATCCCTTCCACATCCACATTCATCCTTCATAAACTTCTTTACAAACGGTAACAATATTAACAATGGACATTATTTTTTTCTATAAAATTGCATTAAGGAGATTCTCTACGGTAAAGAATTAAAAAGGATGAAAATAAGGTAATGTCTCTAATGTCCAATATTTATGATTCATGATTCATTTCACATAAGCCATTTCACATCTGAGAGTGAGCAAGAACAAGAGGAATGAAAAAAGTAGTTAGCCAAATCCCTAAAGTGCACACGTTTCCAACAGTTTTTTACGATTATTTTTCATTATCATGATCAGCATCAGCATCAAATCTTAGCTCACCCCATTAACAAACAAAACAGTTGTCATTCACCAGATGAATGAGTGAGTGAATGGGAGATTTCCTAACGATAAAAATCAGATTGCACATTGCACCTTTTCACAATGAAACAATGAAATGGACGGGGACAGGGATGATGCACTTTCCACGCACCGTCCGTCCGTCTGTTTGACTGACCGATTTTTTCTGCTGTGATTGAATAACCTTTTCATGATGATGATTTTTTACCACCACCGTACATCCCTCCGAAACAATAACAATATACCTTTGAAATTTAGTGTAGTTTGGGAGGGGTAGGTTAAACAATGGAGGAACAAACACGTTCGTAATCTGAAAGCTATACGGTTACCTTAAATCCATTATGCACCTTCATATTTTTTCAACCAGGCCACGGCACTTCTGCTCTTGCCAGCTTTCAACCGACATCAAATTACTTACTCGATACTTTGTAAGTATCCATCTGGATGAGTTAAAATTATCATCATCATCAGCAGCATGCATGTCTAGTCACCCTTCTTATATGTATTCCTCCACCTCGGCATTTTTTTTTTATCGTTTGTTGGTAATGTTTCGTCATATTTTCAGCAAGTTTGACACGTCATTACAGACAACTCCTTCCTTCTTCACCTCCAAGCTTACCGAATCCTTTTCTCTTGGAATAAAAATAAAACTACTTACTCGATACATGACAATCTCTTTACTCCCAACCTCCATCCAAAGTAATGCATTAGATTGATCATGCAAATTAGATGTTCACTCACGTTACATCTGCTGGAGAGAAGGAACAAGGTAATGATTTAGCCATTTTCATTTTTGTCTCCCTGTCTCCTACTTACACGTAGGTGCACAGTTAGCGTAGGAAAAATGGGGAGTTGTAATCATCTGTCAAGTCTGATAACTTCAGTGGATGTATAAAAATGTCATTAAATAATAACTACATTAGGCAGGTTACGTTGTTGTTGTAGGATAAAGGAGGGTGGGTGGCTTGACGGTTGATGGTGGTGGAGGTGATGACGTTCTTATTTGTAGACAAACAAATAATGTCTAAATAAAAATGACGACAAAAGTGGATCGAAAAATGGCTTTCAGGTTGATTGCATCCACCACCTCCACACAACACCCACAAACATGTTGACTTTAATATTATTTTTTGCCAATTTACTTTAGTCATTTTTGTAGCTATCATTTAGTAAATTGCAATGCTCTGTTGTGTAATTAAATGAAATTTACACAAGTGAAACAGGTTCTCTCCCACCCACTCAGCGTCTACCTAGCTGTTTACCTCCTCCCCACACGGTTGAGTTCTCTTTCCAGACAAAAATGCAAACAGGCCTAATAACAAAATCAATATGTAATTATGCACTTGTTACGTAAGTAAGTAGGTAGGTACGGTAGGTATTTCAGCAAATTGAAAAAAAAAATCTGTTTCCAAACTCTCGTTTTTTTTTCCTCCCCATCATCACCATCTTTACTTTTTCGTTAGCATATTTTTCCCCACTTAATCATTTTTGAATCGAGCTGCATGCCATCAGCTTCCTGCCTTAAACAACGCTAAAATGTAGAGGAACCTGGGCACATTGATGAAGTGTAATTTGAAGATGAATGTAAACTACCTCGACGAACGTTCCAGTTCCCACCACCACCACCACCGAAGAACGTTTTTCCGGTTCATTCGCCCCTTCTCCTTCCCTAATAAATATTTTCAAGCCTATACTTTCTACCTTCTTGAAAAAACTTAGAGAGAGGTAATTACCGTTCCCGTGCTCCGCTTTTCCAAGCTACTAGGTACGAGTAGATACATCCACACATTCCACTCGACTTCCTTTCTTCTTACCCAGCCTAGAAGACCTAATCTAGCTTTCTTTTCACCCCACTCACTTTGCTAACAGAATTCGAATTCACCGTCTAAGAAAGAAATGGGTTTAAATCATTTAAAAAAAATCTACCTCATGAAAATCCCATTAGCTAGCGGGAAAAGCAGTATGTTAGGTATTAAACCGGTATTCTCTGCAACAGTTTTTAAAAACTTGCTTCAATTTGCGACTCTCATGTTTTTCTTTGTACTTTTTAAGCTTTATTTGATAGACAGGTGGTTAAAATACTCTAGAAAGCTGTGAAGAAGGTTGGCAATAAAATTATGAAAGAAGCTCCCGACACAATCGTTTTACCAAATTGTTTGGTGCCAGCTCGTGTGCTTTTACCTTCCATTCCCATATTTGCCATTTACTTTCTTTCACCAAACCAACATTCCAATAAAGCCTATGTTTTCCCGGGCTTTCCGATGCCGAGAAGAACTTGCTTGTTGCTTCTCCGTCCAAGCCTTGCCAAATGATCTACCTTTTTTTCGAAAGAACAATATTACATTGGACCAATACCGCCCCAAGGGGAACAAGATGGAGAGAAAACTACTGAAACTTTCCGCTTTTCTACCTAATTCACCGTCATCATCATCCCCACTACCGACAGTCCAGAACTCTCCAATCCACCTCTTTCTAGAAATGAATGTGATGCAATAACAACAGTGTAATAATCTCTTCCTAAATATTTCCCCGAAAACTAGTTGGCCAAGCGGAACCAGAGGAATTTCCCATATTAAAATACCAAAATCCGGCCGCCGCGTCCGTCCGGTGAAAGTGAAAGGCATCCCTTTTCCCCGTGAATCTTCCTCCGCTTATTTGTTTCCACCTAACTGCAATACCTAGTTTTACTCCGTCCTTCCTTCCTTCCTCCTTTCCATTACAAACAGTTACGTGGAAAGTTCCACCGCGGACGGTCCGGAATTTCCCCAAAGTTTTTTTTCTTGGTCATCTTCCAATTTTCCCCGGTTAATTATTATATGACCTGAGGCTGCATACCATTTTCATCGGAACGAAATGAAAATGCCTGAGCCGGACCTTAACCGGAGGAACAATATTGGATTGGATTGGATATTACAGGGATGGAAAATATAAACAAGCAATATTACAACCAAGCATAAGCATCCTGTCCCCCAATTTTCAATAAATTGTCTGATGCGGGACTAGGCAGATGTGTGTAGGTATATTACTACACAAAAACACGGGAGTCCTCCCCGTCGAAGAATTCGAATAAGATACTCTTCCTTCCTCCCTGAGAATGTTCAATTGAATCCATAATCCATCCCGTGGGATGGAAACGGAAACTGGAGCACCGATGTTTCCACTTTTCGGTAAAACATGAACATTATTATTACAAGGAAATTCCATTCCCAAACAAGAGGAATTCGAGAGAGAAAAAATAACGAGAGAGCCGATCCGCTAGAACAGAACCAACAACTTTCATAGGTAGGCAGGCAGAAAAGTTATTGAATGGGAACATTCTTTCTTTCCAATGAACTGAAACTGGACGGAACAACCGACCGGCAGAGAACTTTTTCCTCCTTGTTTGTGGCCAGAAGCAAACTGGACTGAAGTGGACTAGACTGGACCGGACTGAATTTAAAAAAAAACTTTATTTGTATGCGAATCTACCTCATCATATTCCACAAAAAAAAACTTTCTCCTCTTCCAATTAATCTAGCGTAGTAACAATTTCCATATTCTATTTTGTATTTTGTAAAATTTGGAGGGATCTGCAAACCTCGTTTTCTGCCTAACTAAATGAAACAAGCAGGGAAAGTTAATAAGCTATATATGTGGAGGAATCCCCAGCGTTGCTCCCAAAATTTGCATATTATCCTAGCTAAACTCTCCTCAAAGTTTTCATAAAAGTTCAAAACAATTTCGCAAAACCCCTTCCACGTATTGTTATCACAGAAATATCATCAATCAATCTTTCCTCCCTCACGAGATGGAAACAAATTGGAGATAACCTGGACAAGGCTCAAAAATTAATTAAAAATTAGAGCAAAGGGAGAATTTTTTCATTAACTTCTTCACATTAATATTCCTCCTGGACGATGAAGGGATGGGAGCCGAGCATTTCCTTTAATTTTTTTTTCGCAAGAAATTAATTCTTTTCCATGTTATATATGTTCCAGGAATTTTTTTACAGGGACTCACGGGAGGACTGCTGTGGAAAGTGAATTTATTTACGGGGAAAACCTTGACAAAAAAAACTGAAGCAGGGAAAGTTGGGAGTGGAGTGTCCTCCTCTCCTTTTTTTCTCTCCTGGATGAATTCTCCTCTCAACAAGGGAAAGACACGGAGTTCCATTAAATATAAGAAGAAAAATTTCAGTATTTTACATTTTTCATCTGGAGAAAAGGAAGAAGCAACATCTTTTAGTTTGGCTCGGCATACGTGATTTTCCTTCAGCTTTCCAAAAAAGACAAAAGTAGTTGACGTGTGACTAATTAGCTCCCTCCATGACAGATTGAGATGAGAGGGAAAAGAGGAGAACGTGGGCAGAGAAGAAGAAAAAGGAGACCCGCAACAGCAGCACACCCTTTCCAGTTCCAGGGAAGAAAAATAATAATAATACACCGCCTTGGAAGAAAGGAGCATAAGGAAAGTGTCCTGTTTTTTGAAAGATTCTCATCATCATCACAACAACAATAATAATTCCAGGGGAGCATCCAACCCACGACCGAACCAACGTAGTTCTCATCAACAAATTTCCCTTCTTCTTTCCCCGACCGTTCCCTTCGGTACGGTGTGGGGAAGAGAGGGAGGAGGAGGATGTGACTTCTGTGGAATAGGTAATCAGCTTGGAACAAAACACCACACCACCATCCGAAAGGAAGGGAATAGAGAAATGGTAACGGAAGCCAAAGGAAAAAGGCAAAGTGAAAGATGTTATTTTCCTAGAAGAAAACGGAAAAAGAAAATTCGTTTCAAGTAAAAATTTGAGCAAACCTGCTCCATTTCCATTTATCAACCTGTGCAAACTTCCTATTTTTCTTTTTCGGGGGAAATAAAAGAGGAACACGTGTAATCATAAACTTGGTTGGAGAAAAAAATACATTCCAAAAAGAGAAAGCTGTGGAATGGAGACCATGGAACGTGGAAAGACATTAAGGAGTTGTATAAGATGTACATAATTATTCTGGGAATGATAGTTGGAAGGAATAAAAAAGGATAATCTTTTTTTTTTTCACGAGACAACAATATACTGCTGGCTTGTACATGGATATGTAATGTATCTTTATGCTACCTATCAAGCACATGTTTTGGACGACCACACAGGTTTCAAATTTTACGGTTGATAAAAGTTGGAGCAAGTAAAAAAAGAATTAAAAGTGGAGAAAGGAGAAGGAAAGAAAAGAAATGTGTTGGCTTCGGTTGTAGCACTAGCTCGGCTTGTCTTGTGCCATGGCATGGTCGTCATTACTGATTACTGCTGGGACCCAAAAAGAAAGCCTTGCTTCTTTTTGTATTGTAAAAATAAGGATGACTCGACTTGGGTTGGAGTCGGGAGCAACTACAAAATTTCCAGGGTATTTTACTACTTTCTCCTGGCTCTCCTTCCTCTGTAGTGAAAACTCAGTCAAGGGGAAGGAGAAAGAAGAGAAGAATTAAGAAAGGAGGAGAAGGAGAAGAGAAAGAAAAGTCAGTGTAATTAGTAACAATTCAATTAGTCGTAATTAATGTCTCCAACGTCATTTGCATTCCAAATAAAAAGAAGCAGCAGTAACAGCAGTTGTACGCTGAAGGGAAACCTTTTGCACTGAACACAAAAAACTTTCTCTATAAAACGGAGTGCCGGGATATATATGGACATAGATTTTCCCTTGAAATTCGAAACTATACACAAAAAGAAACGGCTATACTTACTCATCCTTTTCTTCTTCTTTCCAGTTTTTTAAAGGTCGGGCCGGTTCAATTGAGAAGTTGAATGGGAGTGGTGGGGAAAGGAGAAATCTGTTTCCTTCAAGAGCATATCCGATGATCGGATTGTATACCTATTTGCATAACTACCTATGCATTGTATACATCTGTTAGTCACTTTCTCCTTTAAAAAAAATTCTCCGAATCCATTCCACTTTTTGTGTTGTAATTGCTCCAGCAATTGAAACAACTATATTTTTTACCGCGAACGACCCCACCGCAGAGACATATGTATTAATGTGGAGGAAAGTTTATTGGAGGGAATTACTATCACAGTTACTTTTTTGTTCCTGCTTCCTGAGCTCTTTCTTTCTCTTTCTGATTGTGAGATGAGAGGGCTTTTAAGCATTAAAGCCCATTACATTCAACCATAGTCATGAAATGATCATGTAAAAAGTGAACCAGCCACCGACACCATTTGTTACCGGCACATTACGGAAAAGGGAAAGCGTTTTTGTGTCAGGATTTACGTTTCCATCTCCCATCAAGACCCACCACCACTAGTCGTCCTCCCAGCTTAAAATATCCGGTGGTGGTAGTGGTGGCTCGATGTCTTTTATTCAGATAGATCGGATCCTGAGATATAAATACAAAAATTACTATTTTTTTATATAAAAAAAGAAAGAAAGAAAAGTGTTCATTCCCATTCTTCTTTTACCACCACCACCAGCCCATTTGCTTATGGTTGGGTGGCAGTTTATCTGTGCCCGTGCCAGCCAGCTCCTTTAGGAAACGGCCTGCCAGCCAACCAGCCAGCTAAACTTTACTTTCTTCGTTCCACTCAAAAAGGAAGAGAGAGAGAAAAAGTGAGATGAGCTGAGCTGCTCCCTCCTAAGTAACTTTCAATAAGTGGTGGTGGTGGTGGGCAAAGGAGAAACAATAATAGAAATAGCAGGGGAGAAAAGGGAAGAAAGAAAGCTCCTCTTCCTATCACAATCAGTGAGAGAAAAGAAGGGAAAAAAGTCACCCAGCCAGAGAGAGTGAGAGCTTCTATCATCAAACTTATATACGATGTGTGGTTAAATCCCATTTCCTGTGCGTCTTCTTCAGCCTTGGCCAAGCCAGACAAAAAAACAATCCAAAGCCATGATTTTCCTTTCTCCCTCTAATCGTTAGTAATAGTCCGATCCAAAAGAAGGAGAAAAAAAATAGTGAGGAGGAGAAGAACAAGAAGAAACAGAAACAGGCCTGTCTTGTCTTTTCTCCTTTTTTACCGCTTCACTTACTTAATATGATGATGATGATGGTATTGCTGTTTAGGACAGTGAAGCCGACCATTTCCAGGACGGATATTACTAGTTTCACCTCCTATTTTCTCACCATCATATCATCATCCAGAGGAAGAGAAAGCACTTTGGAGGAAAAAGATACAACAACTTATCCAAAGAAAAAAAAACTAAACTTGGGTTTTTTCCTTTCCAGGAGGAGAGTTGGAGTAAAGTGATACTAATGCCTTGTCATATCCGTTCCATTCACTCAAGTCGAAGCGGAAAGAGAACAATAAGTGGATATGGATGGATTGGATATTTCCAAACGAAAAGATTTCCTTTCTTTTCGATAGCAAGAAATTACCTATTAATTTCAAAGATGTGCCAAAAAAATCAGATTACCTTATGCTTGGAAAGAAAAAAAATTGAAGGGGAATGGTTGGTGATGATGGCGGAAGTGATGAAGGTTTTCTAATTAACGGGGGAGAGGGGGCAGAATTTTAAATGAGGATCGGGATGGTGGTGAAAACGAGACACTGATTAAAATGAAGATGAAGATGGGGTTTTAAAGTGTTCATCATCAAGCCTAGTTATACCTTCCTTCCTTTCTCCCGAATTGAGTGGAACTCTTTTTTTTAATCTAATTAAGTAGTATGGCTGTAGAGAGAGGAAGATCGGATCTTCTTTTGTTCTGATTTGGATTTCCATGCACGCCTAGCCTCCGTCATTCACTTCGAACACCTCTTAATTTTTTACTCCACTCAACTTACTTATCCAATCCGGTCTAATGAAAAAATTCAATCTTGATTTTTTTTCTTCGAGAGAAAATAAAAAAACCTTTGATCTTTCTTAAGGAAGATTTTTATCAGCTTTCCCCGTAAGAATGGGTTTTATATCCCTTTAAAAAAAGGTGTCACTATCTCCCTAATACAGTTAAAGACAAAAAAGGAAAGGACTGCTGTGGAGTGAAGACTGAGCGTGACATGAATATGGAACAGTGGAGTAAAAAAGTGAAAACTTTTTCCCTTTCGGTGAAATTTAAGCGGAAATGACTTTAGAGCAAGAAAAAAAAGTAAGTTGGGCCGAACACTCAAGACTGGCATAATTAGAGATCCAAATCGGCAGATTCCTCCAAACGTTTTTATCTTCT
>JAQGAI010000774.1:0-17696 GCA_034696905.1 Lepidocyrtus violaceus
ATATATATTATTTAACTTCAGATTTTATTTAGCGATTTTAATGATTGTTATTAGAAAACCTCACCGTTACGAAATACAACTTATACAACTTAATCGATACTCACGATACAGAATTTTATATGAAAACAAAAGTAGTCATTATTATTATTATTACTATTATATTATATAACAATTTATATAACTATATTATACAGATAGCCGATACTGTCAAACAGGCTGAAATAAATGCAGGGAACTCCACCGAACCACAGAAAAAAAAGTTTTTTTTTTCGTCAGATCAAGTGCCAATTAACTCTAAAAAAAGTGAAACTTTTTAAACCCTTAAAGGATAATATATTTTAGTACTCTTATAAAACTAACACTCCAATTATATTTACTGTCATTGTCATGAAGGAATAATATCGAATGTAGTGGTCTTGAAAATGGTTCGTGTTATTCGTAAAGTAAACTGTTTGAGTGTTGTGTATTGTGTGGTGCAGCTTTTTATATTGTGAGGGCTGTTATAATGAATGGTATTAGTTTGAGGAGCAAGTTGGAAAGAAGAAAATGATAAGTGGTACAAAATCAAAATCTCCGAATTCAAATGTATCCATCAAAATGACAAAAAACAAATAAACCAGAATTTAAAAGAACTTAACTAATTAGATTACGATCCGGATCGATTATATTTTCAATTCATTTTATTTCATTTCACATCACCCACAAACAACTATCTAACAACATATAACTTAACATTTGATTTGGAGGGAATTGGAGAAAACTGGCCAGTGACGTAATCCATCGATAGATTTTGGAGCGGGTGGAGGGCTTCTTCTTCATTTAATTTTTATTCTCGTTGTTTGCTGCCGGTTGTGGTCTTGGTTGCGGTTTCGCTTCCGGTTTCACTTCGTCACTCATGCCGGACTTCCGGGAGAGACGATCCTTCACTGAAAGAGGAATAGAAAGAAAGGAGAAAAAATGAGTGAAAGTTTGCACTTCAGAGTTGAGACAGAGCTATCCCGATTTTATTAATTGATTCAGTCTTTCGTGAGACACTTACTGCTCGAGATAGTCTCTGGGTTGTAGTTCACGTGAGGATTCGAAGTAACATACTTCCTTGCTTCGCGTTGATTCTGGGGAGACAAAAAAAACGAAAGTTTTGGTTTTAGGTTTGAGAAATAATTTATTCGTAAACATTTCACCGTTTTAGGTTACTGACCGGTCTCAACATACCCCGATTCACTTATCATACCATCATGTCACAGTAATTTACATTAAGCTCTTAATCCCGGTTAAAATTTATTTTTCGGACTTACCATTTTTGTTGTTGATCTTGATTTGACCCGGTTGGCTTACTGGAAATTTTGATTTTGCAACAAAATCAATTTTTAGCACAATAGTGGAATGACTGGCTCAAATTCTGGAGGTGCAATCTGAGGTGCGGAACAAATTATGCAAAAATATTTGTTCCCTCCTTCGAGGGAATAAAAATTTACGACTTGTTTTTTCCTACAAAGGTCACGACTTTGCCATGGCAAACTTCCTAAGGCATGCCGGCATGTTTCCACTGTGATACCACAGTCTCCATTAGCTTCCTACACATTTGAAGCGTAAGGAACCACAACCTCGTCCACCTACATGATGAGGACAGTATTCCTTTTTCGTTAATTTCTAACCTGGAAGCTAATTAATTATCATGACGCCTTTCCCTTGAACCATGAACAGATAGACCCAAACCTTTCCAAATGCCTAATGCTTACGCAACCCTCTCCGTATCCTCGCTCGGTATCATCTAATAGGCATGGGCTAATCGCAAAAAAGATCATAACAAGTATTTGCAAATCGAAGTCAATGAAACGTCTTAGATTGCCCCATAGTCTGAAATTAAAGCTCCTGGAGAATAACATACACAATTAACAAAATGAAAAGCCAACAGCAGGTCACGGTAGTTTGTCTAGCGCAACATTTTCAGAACTTAAGAGTATACGCATACAGTTGGCAGTTGCCACTCGCAGTGGGTTCTAATCTGATCAAATTATAGGGTTCACTTCAGACAGGTATCGGTTTTACACAACGCTACAACACAACTGAACACTTTTGTATGCAGTTGTGAATCAAGTTACTAAATCAATAAATCATCAAATAAAATATCTCAACAACAATGCCATCAATATCGGATTAGGTACAGTTTCATGATGTTATAGATGACGATGAATGCCGGTGAGATGAGTAACGAATTAAAAGTAATGTACTCGCTGGTGCATTTCAGGTAGGTAATAAAATCCTACAAAGCATCATTCATTTGATAAGCTTAAATTGGGTGATAAGATTCGTCAAATGCTAGTACAAACACTGTAACGCGATACTACTGTGGTACGGAACTCAAAGTTAATTCCGTGGAGACACCGCATGCATATGTGCCACCAGCAGCATAAAGTTCCGAATTCCGAATCCCACCCAGGCTTAAAGAATCCTGTGATAGTGCATCTGCCCTCAAAAAGTGTTTTTGTTCCTGGGAACGTTTACTACTAGCTTTTTGTAAAAATGAAGCGAAGCATTTCACTACTTCCTATGAACAGGATGTGTCTCAGGTATGGGGCAGTGTTCGCTTTTAGTACGTTTCTCGCAACTATACTGTTAATTAATATTACGGAAGTCAATAGAACAGAAACTTGTGACACTGTGCTGGATCTTTTGAATATCAGAAGAAATGTTAAAAACTATTCGCTAAATAACTTCGATTGCTCTTCGGAGAAAAATGAGGATGCAACTACCACGCTGGATCTACCTTATGGGCGCGCACGCACGGACAATCAAAGAATGGTAAAGCTAATAAAGCTGCAAAAATTCTCGATGAAACTTCTGCAAATCAATAAACCTGGCATTTATTTTCATGTTGAAAAATATTTAGATCAGAATCTATGATTTTATTCGATTGGGGAATAACTGGGAAGGGCTTCTGAACGAGTACGATGTCTGTCTTACTACGCAGGTATTCAGTTTACCAAAGACAGTTACTTCACCAATCAGAAATAGTAAATCTTTATTACATTTCCCATTCAGACATCCATCGAAAGATTAAACTTGGTTCCGGAAGTGCTTCGTACCTGGAATGGACCTCTCAGCTTGGCGGTTCTCGTCGTAAGTGAACTGGAATGGCTTACACTGAGCTTGTACTCCCTTTTCCTGGAAAGGTGCTATCCATCATTCCGAAATCATGTCACGATCCATTTGGCAGTTCCAGTATTCGCCGGCCCATTTTACTTTGACAAGGAGAAGCTACGCTCATGGAATGTTAGTCATTTAGCGAGAGAAGCTTTGCAAAGGGACTGCAAAGATACGGAGAATTATTTGAACCAGCTACTGGAAAGGTTTTCCATACCTACTGTTAAGGAGAAAGATAAATTGGCTATGAAGATTGTTTATCCGCAGAATCATTTAAGGAATATTGCAAGGAAGGTATCCTCAGTAAACATTCATACACATTAAAACACGCGCAACTCATCACGAAACTGACGAATTCATCATTCTTATTTAGGGTTGTGGTACTCACTGGACATTTTCCACGGATGTGGATATCATTCCACGTGAAGGGCTGGCAGAATTGCTACAGGAATTTTATGAGTACTCGAGGAAAATCAAGAATCCATGCAAAAAGTAAGCAATTACTTATTCCTGTTACTGTTGAGTTAAGTTGATTTTAAAACGGAATTAATTTGCTGTTTACTGCCAATCGGATTCCAGATGTGCTTTTGTTGTGCCCACTTTTGAGCTGGACGAGAGTAAGCCATTTCCGAAAAATAAATCCGATATCATAAAATACGTTCGTAGTGGCTCTGCAAGGCAGTATCATGAAAAAGATTATGTTTTGGCCCAAAGGGCAACGGATTATCCGAGGTAAATTTTAAAGTTGTATTGTTGTTAACAAATTAGCTTGATAACCATTTTGTGAGTTAAACTCTAACCTTTGAATTAGATGGATAAAGACGAAAATTAAGGAAGGTCCAACTCGGATATCGCACAAGCTCAAGAAAGATCGCAAGTCCATCAGAGTGTATGAGCCATTTTATGTAAGTTCGGACAGCATTCCGGCGTTTGATGAGAGATTTTTAGGATATGGGCGGACAAGGAGTTCTCAGGTAAAATATTCAGGAGTCTATTCGCATTTTTCATAAAATTCTGAAGCTTCAACCAATACAAAATTTCAAACCTTTTATCTGCAGTTTCAAGAAGCGCTTCTAGCAGGCTGGAGCTTTTCCGTCCTTACGAATGCATTTTCAATACACTGGGGACTTCATCCGCCCTTCCGTAAACAGTCCCATACGGTAGGGGAGGCTGTTAGAAACAATCAGACGGTTAAGAATCGTCACCTTTTTGATAAAATATTTAAAGAGGTAAATAATATGTAACAGTTTATTTTTATTTCTCAAATTTATTTAAATCAAATTCCAACAACCGCAACCGCAAATAATAATTCGACAATAATTGAAAAAACGACAAGACATTAATTTTACCTCTAATTTAATTACAATGATTTACCAGATGAAGCTGAAGAAGAAGATCGGCTTATACAATTAAAAAATCGGGAAAGGTTTCAATCCAAAACGCAAGAAAATAATCCGCTGTAATTTTGTAATGCTCTCGCAATAAACACGGTGAAGCTATATCGGTTTCCCTTTGATTAAAGATCTTTGATCCTTTTTGGAGTGTCTATTTTTTCAATACATGAAAAAATTTAAATACTCTTATTTTTTTTTGATAACATCATCAATTACACTTATGGACATTTGCATTTGATTGGATTATAGCTACATGAATCTGAAAAATCGGATGATTTTTTTTTGGGAATGGTCTATCAGCAAGAGAGGAAAATGGAAAACGCTTTACCTATCATAAATAGCATCTGGCAGGTCATTGTCAAAAAACGTTCCTGGGGCAAAGTGAAACAACGCGGGAATCCACTACGTTCATAATTTGGCTGAGAATGAAATTGGTTGCAGATTTTTCCAGACTTGATTTCGGTACTTACGTTTCTGCTGCAGACTGAATTGCGCATAGAGAAGAGTTTTACGAAAACAAAAAGTTTCTCTCGTGTTGTTGTTGTTGCATCATCATTTTTATTCAAAACGTCGTATCAGCATCAGCCGTTTTGGACGTAGTTAAGAAGTCAAGTGCTTGTGTGTGTACCTAACAACTTATCAGTTTTGAAATCGAAATTGGAGTTGCTAGTCCAGCGAGAATCGTAGCTTGTTGCTAGTAATTTAGTGAATCAGTCACACTTCAAAATTTTCAGTTTGACGAAGACCTCAACATACATAAGCAGCGTGTGAAAGAACTTTAAACTAACTAATCGTAATCTTATCTTAGGGTTATCGACGACAGACAGACGAATACTAGTCACTAGTTAAATCTTGATTAGTACTAGTAATTAGTGCACAGATTTTAAAACTGAACGAGCTAGTTAAATTAATCAGAAAATTCGTTGATCTCTTGGAAATCGGTAAAAACTTTTAAACTAAATTAAACTAAATGGCTGGATTTTTTGACTGGATTTGAAATTAAATTTAAAATTTTTACATCGTAATATCATTGATTATTAACAAACTTATTTTTTTTGCAGATATACCGACTTCAGAACAGTTTCAAAATGTTGAGTACACTTTGCCGAGTTGCTGTCCTCCCCGCCCAGATGCCCGTGGCATTTACGAAGATTGCGGCGCCTGGACAAGCATTTAAAAATCAGTTTATTACCGGAACCGTGCGTGCATTTAAAACGGACACCAGGCTTATGAATGAGAATGACCGACACTTTGTTCGTCGAGCCAAGGATAAGGTGGGGTTGAAGGATAAGGCGATGGCCCCGACTTCCGGAAGACCGTTTCAAATTGGTAATCTATATTTCTAGTAGTTGTAGCTGTCCGTATACCATGTTTAATTTTAGGGAAAGGATAAAGGGATTTTGCTGATTGAATTTAAATCCTTTCGTTTTCAGGTCAAGGTGCAGTAGCTGGTGGAGCTGTGTTTGGTCTTGGAGCGCTTTGCTATTATGGACTCGGCTTGTCGGGCGAAGTTGGGTCAAGTGCAGCAGATAGGTCCATTGCATGGCCTGAGTATGTTCGTCAAAGAATTAAGGACACCTATGCTTACTTTGGAGGATCTTTGTTGTTCACAGCAGCAGCCTCCGTTGCTGCATTCAGATCTCCAGTTTTGATGAATATGATGATGAGGAACTCATGGGTGGTGATGTTGGGAAGTATGGCAGCGATGATTGGATCTGGCATGGTTGTGCGTGGCTTACCATATACGGAAGGATTTGGAGCTAAACAGATCGGCTGGATGGTTCACTCCAGTGTGGTGGGAATTGTCCTTGCGCCGCTTTGTTTGTTAGGAGGACCCATTCTTATCAGAGCGGCATATATGACTGCTGGCGTCGTGGGAGGACTTTCTGCTATTGCTTGTTGCGCCCCCAGTGAAAAGTTTTTAGCGATGGGAGGTCCCCTTGCGATTGGTCTGGGTGTTGTGTTCGCCTCTTCACTTGGTACTTGACTATTTTTTTTACTACTTTTTTACTATGTTTGAATTTACCTATTTTCGAAGCTTAAAGTTTATCTGTATAAATGTGGGTTGTTAATTATTTTGTTATCCCATGTCATTAGGTTCGATGTTTATGCCCGTAACGTCTGCGCTTGGAGCTGGACTTTATTCAATCTCAATGTACGGAGGTCTACTTCTATTTTCTGGATTTTTGCTCTTCGATACACAGAGGATCATCAAATATGCAGAGTCAGTTCCTCCGACTGGATCCCACAAATATGATCCTATAAATGCGTAAGTAATTTTTTCTTGGTGACTCATTCATAATCTTAATCAGCAATTCTGTCTGTTCTGTTAAAACACGAGGGAAGTTTGAGAAGTTATCAATTCACGTGGATGGTTGGTTTATTTTTGTTTTGTTTAGGGCTATGTCGATCTACATGGACACAATCAACATTTTCATTCGAATCGCTCAAATGCTGGCAATGGGCGGAGGCGGTGGGAGAAGAAAATAAACGCAACGGAAACTGCCTGACTGACCTGTATGCACATTAACATTCAAGCGAAGGATTTTAATTGCATGTGAAGCAAGCATAGCAGTACTTCTAGTGCCGCACGATAGTTGTGTAAAAAAAAAGTCAACCCCACCCAACAACAAAAATTGTTTCTGTCTCATGATTATGTTCACTAGTTCTATTTGCACTTACACAATAACTAAATATTGAAAGTGTGCTGTACAAAATAAACCTGGCTAGATCTAGCAATTACCAACAATCATGTAATAACTTCTCCCTGTCGAAATGTCCTTTAGAAAGTAACATTTATTTTCACGTGTGATACCTCCAAAAATACTGCAGCGAAGTCCAAACAGTATATCGTAAACAATTGTTAATAAATTTTGTTTCAATATTTATTTTATTTACTTTCAAAATATAAAACGTTTCTGAACAGTAGAACAGTTACTTCAATCCTGATTTTACATATTAATATAACAGAGTATTGGTGTCAACCGCCATATTGGAAATCGGAAAAAAAAATATTTAGCTTGCATAAAAGTAGAAAAGAAGTCTATTACAGCGCATTACATTAATAACTAGATATTATTTTACAGTAAGTAACAGTATGTCAATAATTAAAAAAAATCAATAAACATGATTTACAAAAATTTAATATTAACAACAACTATTTTAATTTAGGACGATATAATAATGGTTTTCAAATAGTTCATAGTATAGCGCAGCTACTGGTCTCCTTCCTCCTTTTTCTGTCCTTAACTAGATCTAAACGAAAGGGTATGTTGTCGTTCCAATGTCTAGGATCTCGACCTGCAAGTCCTGGCCCATGTCCGTTGATGAAAGGTGCGTAGGTGCGATGAATCATTTGGCCATTGATAAGTGCAACCGGTGGGGGTAATACATTAGGCGGGTACTTGTTCGTATTGCGATTCCGATGAAATAGGTTGTGATGCTGAGCATGTTGTTGATAGTTATTTTGATGATTGTTATAATTATTCTGCTTATTCTTGGAAAACAGTCCCCCAAAAACATGATTATTGTTATTGTTAGTAATATGTGGGGGAGGCGAAGGTGTCGATGGCGTTGACTGGATCCCGTTCATGGGCTGGCTTGACTTGAGAATTATAGGATTTCTGAACAAGGATTTTCCAGTCTTGGTATTACTACTTTTATTGTTATTATTATTGTTCCCATTGATCAAAGCGATTTGATTGTTGCCATTCTTCTTATTGTGGCCATTTGTTATCGACGTCTTCTGCTGCTGCTGCTGTTGTGGTTGTTGTTGGGCTGACTTATTGTTATTCGGAGGAGGGGGAAAGAAAGGCGCATGGAGTGAGTTTGCTTCGTTCATCATCACAGGATCCAAGTATGGATCGTGAGAGTCCATCCCAGTCATTTGACTCAGAATGCTCTGCATATAACTGGTGGCCAGGTAGTTGAAAACGGTGTTCACGTTAAGGTCATCCTTCACTGACGTTTTTATAAGCTTCGGCACTCCGAGCGAGCGTGCCATACCTTCAAGCTCCGCACTGCACAACAGTAAAAAAGCAAAACATTACATGAAACAATTCTCAAAATTCAAATCATATTCCATAATTATTACTGTAATTAGGTGGATACACTCATAATTTACGTACCTATCCACCACAGCTTCCTTCTGTAAATCGATTTTATTTGCAATAATGACCATTGGGATATCCCCGCATTCCCGACACACCTACAACATAAGCAACATAAAACATCACATTACTATTTATTCCAGTCATAAATCTCACATTCACCCGGTCGCGGTCGCAAATGCCGAAATAAATTATGCAACAAAAGATATATGTAGACGGGACACGGAACATGAAATAGCATAGCACGAGCCATTGTTGAATGAACTACGCATCTAATTTAAGAAACTGACCTTATTCTTCCATTTAGGTAAAGCTAAGAAAGAGTCTTTATCCGTTATGGAGCAAGCTAAGACACAGGCATTAGCTCCTCTGTAATATGTCCTGGTAATTGCGTCAAACTCCTCTTGACCTGCTGTGTCCCAAAGCATCAATCTAATGGGCTGATCCTCCACCGTGAGCATCCTCTCCAAAAAGTCCACCTATGAATATTTGATGAATATGGGAGCCTTTAATAGGGGATCGATTTAGTTTAGTTTGTTAAAAAATTTCATTGTTGAATAAAACTTACACCAATCGTTTTCTTATAGTCCCGTGTGAAGATGCCCCGGCAAAACCTTTGAATCATGGACGACTTCCCAACAGAGCCATTGCCAACGATGACCACCTGAGAAAGAATAAACATTCAAAAATAAAGTTGAAAAATAAGTTTTTAGAGGTTTAAGACAAGGACTAGGATGTGGGGAATGCAAATCAGTGCCATTACTTCACATCATCATCGTAATATAATGGTGCCAAACGTTGTTCAGCTCATGAATGCATAATGAAATGAAACCACTTTTAAAAGCTAAGCCAGCCATTTGCAGTCGTAATGGTAATTGCAGTAATAATAACCGACAAGAGATCCTTAACAAGTATCAAAGTACAAGCTATTTATTTGCTAAAAGGGGGAAAATAGCTGACAAAACAGGCATCAAAAACATTGTCTGTAGCGTTGGTGGAAGTAAGGCACCACCGTAGCTATACATATTGCACCAAGCACCTCATCAGTGATTCCGACAATCATGTTTTAGTTTTAAGGGTAAACAAAAACATAAAGCCATTTACTTTAATGTCTTCAATGTAATAGTCGTAAATAGGGGGAAAATTTGGACGTTACCTTTCCGAAAATGATCTTTAAAAATGTAAGAAAATTAACTTTTTCCCTTGCCATGCTAAAACTTTTTTCATTTTAACTGGAATAAGAGAGTTCAGGATTTACGAGACTGTATAGTTCCCAATTTAACGAAATACATAATTTTGGTGGTTAAAACAAAAATGAGCACTGTGCCGCGGACTGCTCATAATCATCGTTTTCATTATTATCAGGCTCGGCGAGCTTTAATGTCACTGGATTCAGGGCAAGCGATAAATCTTTTAGAGTCAAACCTCAAATGAGTGCAGATACAAAAACTTTACAAAGATATTTTTTTTGACCCTTCGTGAGTCCGCTCATGATCGTGTGTGGGTCTCATCGTCCCCTCCTCGACCATCCTTTTTTACCCTTTAAGTAAACGTTTGCAGTTTGCGCAGGCACTTTTTCAAATGCGAGTCAACGAGCGAGGTGAGGAATGCAGCCCAGTTTAGACTGTTTAATAATAACTGCTTTAATTATATATGATTTGTATGACAAATTGGATGAGCTTTTCAACAAAAAAAAAGTTGTTTGTTTCTCCTCCTCAAGGGAAAATGCCACGGTATATATGAATAGCATATGTAATAGATAGATATTCTACCAAAGAAGGGTAAATGAAGTGCATTAACTTGAAGCAATTAGGGTTTCATCGCTTTAAAAAAAACTTCATCTTTCACATAAAACGTTTATGATGATGACAATATGGCGTGCGTAGGTATACCAAATATTAGACAAAGGATGAAGAAGGTACCTCATCTCAACCCATATCCCATCTCATCTCACACCTTCCTTCCACAAATCTCCTCTCCTCGGCCACAACTTCTTTCTCTCACGTGAAGAGACCCTCCTTTCTACCCATTTCTTTTTTCTCCCTTCAAGTCTATTTCGCTGATTTATGAACAACTTGTAATTCATATGACGTTGGATGTTGGATGGTTTAAAAAAACGCAGTAAATTGCGGACCAGTAACTTTTTGGCAATGCGCTTGCGTGTGCCGAATACTCAGGCTTCTCTAATGTGAACGAATTTATATACCATTCATAATTCAATGTCAACATGAAAAAGTTCCCTCTGACCGTTTATTAGGTTGAAATTTAATTTGTATTAAAAAAGGGAGGAAGTTGCCCAGGTGTGCTCTCGCGAGGTTCTTTATTCAATTTCGAAAGAATTGTTTACAGTTGTCAGTTTTTCGCCATTGACTTTCTCAGCTTTTCAAATTGGACAGATGGAATGGACCTAGGACTTTGGAGCCCGAAGTGCTACCCAGAGACAAATAATTCATGTGAAACTATGTAAATAGAACTGGTTAATTTGAAACATGAACGACCACTGAGAAGTCACACACACAACAGCGAATTCTTTCGTCAGTTTTTCATTTCCATCAATTCTTGATACCGCCAGGGATGCCGGAGGTGGAATCGTTCATCATCAGCGTTATCACCGTCATCGATGTCATATTTCTGCAGTTATGTGTCATGTTTTACTGATGAGCTTTTATATTGCGATATTGCGAAGCTCATGGGTGTTCCTCATTATTATCGTTGATGATCACTCAAAATTTGCTTGACTCCTGGCTGTGGATTCTCAATAACTCGCTTGATTTGATTGACTGATTGTGTGGAGAAAAGAGCTGCAGATACATATATGAAATATGAAACTGAAACCAATCCCCATCATTCTTTATCATTATATTTCATCGCCAATTTGCTTGCGTAGATTTTCGCTGATTTCCTTTTTCAGTGATCAATTGATCATTTTTTGCACAATCAGATAATAATGATGGTGAAAATGATCAATTCTTCTAGAAGAAACGGATGAATCATAAAATTATGAAATTCTAACATAATGCCAAGCTATCAAGTACGTGCCTATCAACAATCAGCGGGAGGAACTATCTAAAAATAAATCTATTTTGTGAATTAACTACGCATTCTTACGAACCGGAGGACAGACATGACATCGCATCGATGTCACATGAAAAAGCTTGATCAAAGTGCTTAAATTTGACTTGATAGGAAGTAATACCCATTCATTTTAAGCTACGCCTGCATGTCATGTCATTTTACTCATTTTTTTTAAAATTGAATTGTTAAGCCCCGTAATGATCGACGGAGGTGTATAGAAACGGCATTTCTACCAACTACTTTGGCGGTGAGGAAATACACGCTATTTATGAATTGTTAAACATTTTGGATCATCTTCTTGAAAGATTTCGCCATTTTCTTGATTGTTGGTAAATGACCATTGTCCACTCATCATCAGTCGGGATTCGCAAATAATGTTTCCCATCCATATATTTCCTTGTCTTATAATTATTTCGATTACCGTATAATTTTCGTGCGTAGAAAAGGACTCTTGACAGTGTTTCCGTCCTTTTCTATTATGGATAAAGGAATGACTTTCTTTTATATTTTAGGATATTTTAATATTATTTTCTAGTTTGGCATGCATTAGTATAGAACTGCCTCTTTTTTATGACTTATGACATGACTGCAGTTGTTAAATGATTTCAATTTTCAACTACATGCGCAAGTCGTCGCCTCTCATTCTTTTCTTATCACATGGCTTACTCCTTTAACTTATAACTTATGCATGCATCATAAAAAATCCTCTTCAAATTTTCACTTTTGTATTCAAAAACTGACAGTAATGCGAAATGGAAAATAGGATTAGAGGAACATCTCAAAAACACTTTTGGTTTAGCTGAAAATCTGACAATGAGCTTATTTGGGACATGGTATAGGCACCTACGTTTTCCCTGCATCCTATTCAATTTCTACTCAAATGATTAAGCAATTGTAGCATTCGCCAACAATGGAGTTTTTCTCAAATAATAGTAGCTAGTGCAATAAGAATATTGAACAAATTAGATTTAAAAGCATCCACATTCATTCATATTCATATTTTTAACTGCACTGGTAACCTGTGGACGTCTTCATTGGCTGGCACCTTCCTCGTCAATTACGCATTTCACAGTTGATTCATATCTCCCCATTCCCCTTATCTTCTTCTCATTGTTGCCCGCACAGATTAAGATATATAAAGGACGAAATTTTAACAAATGCTTTTAAATGAAACCCTACCTATCTCTTTTCAGATAAGATTCGGCTTTCAATTCTATGCACCTCCTACAACAATCAACAGTGACTTGAGCTTTCAAGTACACCTTGAAAAGTAACTGAAAGTAAAATAAGGAAATAATAGGGCGGCAAAAGATAATCTATGCAATTTCTTCTCTTCCCCCGTCCATCTTAAAATACAAAAGTTGCATGACATATTGTCGACTTGGACTATTTGACCGAATAATATTAACTCTTCTGTTTTTCCTTTCATATCAAAGATCAAATGAAAAGGGAGTAGTAGAGAGATTCGTTATAGGTACGTTATAGTTCATGTCGTCGGTATGGTTTAATCATATCTCAATGAAAATGTCTTTCGTTTCCCTCCTCCCAATTGAAGCCCAACTCCCTTCCATCCAACATAAATGGAGTGGATCACATCCCATCGCAACAATAGTAATTGATTCTAGTAAAGCAAAAAATAGCCCAACAATTTCATTGTTCCTAATTGAAGGAAAGGACTCTGTATATCTGTCTATCTCTGCATTAGTTTTTGAAAGTTTTCCTGATGACGGGGACGACACCTAGTGCATGCTTTGGTCTTCAAGGACCATTATTTATATTTCGTCCATCCCCACCATCACATCAGAAAACTATTCTGCTGATTCTCTGAATCTTTGACTGAATCCAATGCAGCTTCAACAATCAGCATATCTTTTCAAGATGACTCTGCATAGTCAAAACACAATTGACGAAAGTGGATCATCATTATCATCATCAACACCATCTTCAGCCTCATCATCATTGTCATCATTATTATGAAGTAGGCTCAAACTCACACTCCAAAAAAGTCGACTTTAGTCACTTTTTGAAATTTTTCATGGTAAAATAATTTGGATGTAAAATTTTTGCAAAGGCTAAGGCTATAGAGCGTTTCTCCCTTTGCTTTCCATATAATTTCTTTCCTCCTCTTCAGAATATTTTTTGAGTCACTTGTTTAAATGCTAAAAATGTGTAATAGTATTCGTATGTAACAAGCCAGCGTGGGTTCACATTAGGGTAACTAATGCAGCATAATGAGCCATCCGTGGCATGGCTCTACATGCTATGCTATGTGGGTTTCTAGTAATTACGTCCTTCGTTTGTAACATGCATTTGGTGGGATTTTTTTGGGAGTCAAGTGAATGAACAACAGAGGAAAACAAAGATTAAAATCGTTCTTTTTAGGAAAGAAAGTCTCTAAATAAAATTTGCATACTACCACCACACCAACTTCTGGGCTACATGGTTAAATACTTTTACTACATACAACGACTACACCTCGTAATGAATATGTAAATCTGGACCATTTTTGGTTAAACTCTGAAACAAAAACTAGTTCAGTCTGATGATGTGATGATGAGTTTGAAATGAAAAGAAACGGATATATGTTTTTGGTTGTGTTTTTTGCGGAACCACAAAAAAAACTAACATTGCATTGTTGTAAGCTCTAATGGCTTTTAGGATCTAAAATGGAGTTCTGTGTACGTTCTTTGGTTCCAACCCAGTTGCAGGATAAAAAAAAGAAAAAACGGAATATTTTATCTCCCCTCGGCTTATTGATTTTTTTTGGTAAGTTGGATTATTTTAATGAAATCACAGCCCATAAATCTCTAAATCTTCACGCCTACGCCGAGGGAGGAGAAAAAAGTTCTGAAATTAGAAAATTAAGAGCGTGTGCGTAAGAGCCGATGTGAAACTTCTTACGTAAAGGAGCAGAATGATTATTAAAATTGCAATTATTTTATATTTAGTTTTAATCTCTCTGATGAAACTAGAAATTACAGAGGGTTATTAAATGAAAACTTTGTGATGAGGATGCGATCATTTTTTTCGCTTTCCCGATCAGGTTAATGCACTTGAAAATTTAAAATTTACTCAGGTGTGTATATTTACTGCATACAATGCAACCAGAATCATTCGCGCATCAACCAAATATTTCTTTAGGTTAGGCTGTTTTTAATGTGTCTTGATTTAAATTACAACAATAAGGTCGACGTTTTAGGAAACTGTGGCAAATTGAACAATGGTGGTGGTGGGATAATGAATGCTCATCTCAAGATGACGTATCAGAAAAACAAATCCCACAAATCGTATTACGCATACATTATTGTTTGAAATAACACTGCTTGGTTTTTGCGGTTCGAAAATTACGGGTTTTACGATTGTCATTAAATGTGCATGTCTGCATTTGAACTTGGATAAGAAGTTTCAGAGCATAAGATGGGACTGATGTACTCTTTATAATTTTGCGGTATTGGACCGGAGTTTAAGCCAATGAGGTTTATTAAGTCAATTAAAACATTTAAGCACTTCAAATTAAATGATAAAATGATATATTTGATTGGGCTCTATTATTTATTGAATTAAGAGTGTGCAGTAATACGGAGTTATCAAACGTATGACGCATGAACTGAAGTAGTATTTATTCTGGTAATAAATTTTTTAATCTGCTGATAATTTACAATAAAGGTAATCCCAGATAATAGTACATTTCTGTTGAAGTGCTTTGAAATACAAATTCACGACTCTGCCCTATATTCATGATAAAATGCCGGCATGCAAAGCAAAGTGGGCTACCACTAAGGCCAGGGTTCCATGTTGCGGTGCATCAATCTGAATAACAACCAACTCGACCGCAAGCGCCCCGGTACCCGAGTTGTAAAAAAAGTCATGATATGATATGATAATGCCAAACATTACATTTCACCCACATGCTCTACCTTACTCACTCAGAAAGACTGCTCTTTTCCAAAGTGGTCGCTCTTTCACCCACAAACGGATGTTTTAACTGATTAAGCTAACAATTAAATAGGTGATAAATGGACCCTACTTATGGATGACGTATGTAGGAAATTGCGATCTGACTGATTACAAACATATAGGTAATAGGTTCATATCTTCCTCGGCACCTTAAAGGGGATTTAACGGTCAATATTTTCCGTAAAATCCGAAGGCGGAAAGCTAATCAGTGGAAACCCCATGTTACAAACAGTTTAACCTTCTGGTATGGTATTTCTGAAGTGATCCATTATGAAAAATTCATACGCTTCGTTATAAAAAACAAAGGATCAAGGACTCGACTCTTGTCAAGCATGCCTAATGTTGCCTGCAAGTTTTGTGTTGAGCTATGATACGATCCACCATAGACAATGCCATTTCCATTAAAGCAACAATTTCATTGAAGGAAAAATGCGGTATGAAATATGACTATTGAAATGAAATGTGATTCTTCTACTACGAAGTGAAAAGGCTCTTGCTATAAATCTGCTCTTCTGTTGAGTGGAGTGAGTGCAGTCACAGAAACACTCTCAGTTAATAGGTAATAAAGACACCCACCCCTTCTTTCTTTGTTCGGGCTACACAATACAATTTACAAATTAATCTGTTTTGTTGTAAAGGACAAAAATTACACTTAAACGCTAACAATGAGCCAACATTAGACAAAAGTACATTCTCACCGTTTTTCAAGCGGTTTCAGCAACAACAACGGCAAACGTCAGCCTCCACAATATGAGAAATTGACTTGATGGTTAAAGCGATAGATATGGCTAAAGATAATAAATTGCGTATCAGTATTATTATTATTATATACGCTCTTTGAATGCTTCGGCGTGCTACATTTTTAAAAGGCTATTTTTATTCATACTACTTCCTTCCTGTTGACATTTGTTAGCTGCTAAGCTTGTGAAGTTGCTGCTCCCACAGCACTTGTTGAAGCTAATAGCCCTTAATAACTGAGGCACGAGCAGGCTCAATTTGAAACATCATCAGTGACGACGATCATGATATATGGATACAGATGTACTATGTGCACAAGCCGATACGTGATAACATGAGATAAAAAAATTTCAAACAAAATTGGATTCCCATGTCGTTCCACTATATAGTACAGCCCAAAAGTATGAAATATATTGAGCATTTCTGAAGGGAACAAATCAATCCTATTTTTTCGAAACTTTTGCATTTTTGAGTAGAATATATAGAAGCTTGTATATAGGTTGTGTTTTGAGTTTTGACTTCACAGCAACATAATATATCATTTATGATCGCGGTAATAATAATTATAATCATTTTAGCTCATTAGAAGCATTTATTAAATTACCACAGTTTATGGTAATCGATGTGACTGTTTTGTTGAGAGCTCAGCTTGTATTCTTATATCCAAAGATGCTTTGACGTTTTCCGGAAATGGTTAAGAAAGAGTTGAAAGATAAGACAGTTATGACAATCTGTATAGTAGTTAGCTAGATATGTTTGTAAAAAAAGTCAAGGCAAATCACTCAACAAACTTCCCATGTTCAATTAGAACGGAATGGCATAGGTACATTATATAGAAGAGAAATCCCCGAGTTTACTTTGGTTCGATTATTGAGCTGATTTTTTATTTTCCATTTTTATTACGATGTTGTACATGCAAAAGCGATTTAAAATATGTCATACCTCATGCAACATATACGGGGAGATTGATTCAATCAAATTGTGTAAAAAAAGTTATTTTCCCGCAAACATGCAAGACAACAACGTGATAATTGTCCCCTTATGTTTGCGACGCACTTTCATTGTAAAATCTTAAATTTTATTAGCATTATTACAAGTTGCGTGAGTGTTGATTGACGGAGGAGGATGCGTGGTGGTGTTCTGTTGGGCTGGTGTATTTAAAAGTACGCTGATTTGACAATCACGAGGTGATCTCTTTGTAACATCATTTTTGTTTATCGTTGAATAGTTCATCGTTCATCCTCAGCTTTGTTGGTATCACTCACATCACATCACACAT